>JANHGL010020022.1:5174-19460 GCA_024611195.1 Ceyx melanurus
CTCCGGAGGGGGGTTCTTATCTCTATCTTCCCGTACAGCGCGATATCTTCCGACCGCCAGGTCCTAGCTGCCTACATGACAGAAGCCACAACTTCCTTACAGAGCAGTTGTTCAGATGCCTCTGTTTAGAGCAGAAGGCTGTTGAAGATGCTGCCCCTCCAAGCAATTGCTGTCTCCACACTGGTGCTCCTGTATTTCTATCACTAGCTTCTGTGGGTGCAGATTTAGTCCTCTCAAGTCTTCTCATCCACATTCCATTCTTCCAGGTACCTGAACCTAGGCAAGAATTCTCAACACATCTCATCAGCTGTAGGATTTTCATGGAAAGCAGAAGAAATTCTCATATCAGTTCATTGAAATTTTTATCAGTCATGACTTGAGAAGAGAAAGGATCTTATTTAGAGTGATTAAAATCTGACTTAAACTTACAAAGTGCACAGTCAATCAGTCACATCATTTCATTAATGGTGATAACTCTACACTATCTGCACTGAGATGTGCTCCAGCATCTACACTCTGCTGGGACAAACCTGTACACAGCCACTGGATAAGGCAAAGACATTTGAGCCAACAGAAATCTCCACATACCCATGTGCTCTTCTGGTGATGTCAAGTGAGCAACAGCAAGCAGATATTTCATTTAAAACAGCCTTCCTTGAATGACCCATCACTGAAGCAGATGGGATTTGCAGACAACCAGAACACAAACTCTCTCTTTAACACAGAGCAATGTCACCCTGAGTAACACGAGTCCTGTAGCTGTCACTGTGAAGCATCTTTGCTTCATCTTGTTGAGGTGTGCAGGCTCATTGTGATACTACAGCTCTCATGTGATCTTCATTTCACATCTCTTGTCTTTGAGCAGCTCCCACACAACTCCTGTTGTGCAAAGAAATCCTCACGGTGCCAAGCTAAAGCCTAGCAGCCTAAGGCCATGTCTGTGTGAAAGAAATCTCCTCCTGCCAGCTGTGTTCATGCTGGCACACTGGAGGACACACCAGACATGCTTCACCTGCACAAATTCAACTGATACCAGCTTGACTTGATCTGGCAGGAAAAACAAACAAAACCCAAGCCATTTGTATAACTCTACCAGGAAGAGCTGCTAAAACACAGAGTAAGTTTAAAATAATGGATTGGTACAGCTCTGAGGATGTCTGTCTGTCCTGTCTATCATGATTCATAGCCTAACTGCATCCATATATGCTGGGTACTTTAAATGTAAAAGAGGGATAAAGAGCCCAGTCTCCTTCAGAATATTCTTCATTTCAATCTCCTGCACAAGGCTGGTAACATGAGACATATCAGATGTCACAAAGGACTGTAAATCATCATTTTCATTTGGTATTGCTAAGTTTAGTTAACAAGAGCAGAACCTGTTGTTTTCCTCTGTAGGTATTTCTATTTGTATTGTTTAGAAAGTACAGGCTATGTTTACTGCTTTGTAAGGAACTATGAATCTGCCACCTTGTTTTCCAGAATGATTTTTCTTATTCCACCTTGACTGGCACCACCAGAACACAGCAATCTGCACAGCAATCTCCATGCTCATGATTAAACAGCTCCACAGTATTCATTTTTCTGGGAGATATGATAAATATATTCTGCAGTTAAAGGCATGCATCTGGAAAAAAAAAAAAAAGATATATTATTTTGTAATATTTCAGCTAAAGTCTTGATAAAAGTAAGACAGATATAAGAAAATCAATCCCTCACTGGTCTCATTTTGATTTCATGGATTCTCCACTGCAATCATAAAGCAGTAGCTAATCTGAATGGAAATAGCACCTATTCTAAATTGATCAATATTGCACAGAAATGGACAGGGAGGGCAATAGATGCTACATGCTCAAGAGATAAATTTTGAGGGCTGAGTATTTTCAGGTTTATGGTCAGCTCATTTTTTCTGCTCATTCCAAGATCCAAAACTCAGCCCCTTAACAAAAAGATCTCTTGTGAGGCAGATGTTGCAAAGTGCAGCCATTCTCTCTCAGCTCAGCTTAACACCATCTGAAAAGGGACCAGCACACGACCTGGCAAGAAAACACAGTCAGTCATTTTGAGAAACAAAGGTAATCAAAGCTTTGACAAATACATACAAAGGCAGTGTCACTGCAATAAGGCCATAAGTCATCCTAGCTAAGGAGATAAAATCCTTGCTGGAGTTACCATGTTTGCTAAATGATGCCTGTCCTTGAAGGAAGTCTTGAAGTCCTAAGAGTGCTGGGATTGTACCCTGATTCAAATCAATGTCAACAGGCTTTTTTTCCCCACAAAGCTTTTGAATTTTTTTTTTCATTCTTCCTTCTGTCTGTGAAAGATGCATTTTTCTTTCTCAATGATAGATGGCACAGTTTAGATCCAGCAGATCAAGCACCTGCAGACTGCACTAGCCTGGCTCCCATAAATAAATCCTGTCACTAGGCTTTAGTATATTTATTCTCAAACACACAAAACATTGACATCACCATTTTAAAGATGAAGACAAGATAAATCTAGAACTATACAACTGGCCCAAGTATACATAAAAATAAGAAATTGCAAACTTTTAAGCTTCATAAAGAAGATTTCAGTTCATCATCCCCTAGCTGCACAGATACAGGTTTATAACCTAAATTTCTATATGCAGTAGATTACCTGTTATTTATTCTCCCCTCCACCTCCCTCTCAACTCAACTTTTCCTTTCTTCCTCCATATTTCTAAAGCCAAGAAGGGTACTAGTAAAAGCATATTACCTGTGTGTCACTAGGGTGTGAAGCCTTGCTGTCTGACCCCTTCCTATCCTCTGCTGGATCACTGTCCTTGGGACTATCCATATTTAGAAGATTTATTTCTAAATCTGAGTTTTTAGACAACTGCTTAGACCTCTTGCTACAGTTGACATGGTAAAAATATAAATAGTTTATGACCCATCATTTACCAGCACCTTTAAAACAATCAATTATTAAATGTATTTGCAGACCAACAGATCAAGTCCTAGAATAACAAGCAAGGCACAAAAGGGGCATGGCAATAAAACAGTAAACCCAGCTTTCTGTAGTTACCTAAGCCACAGCAGAAGAAGAAATCAGCTTTTAACACCGTGTACTAATTCAAATTGTGAAATGAGGAGGGGAGGGAGACAAGAAAACAGAAAAGGAGCACATTCCTTACAGCTCAAGTACAACACTTGTGTTATGAAGCCTGTGATAAAGTGAGAAGCAATTCAAAACAAGTTTGAAGTGTTTTTATTTCATTTCGTTTACTTAGGCTTATTCAAGTTCATGAGGCTAAAGTACAGGCAGAACATGCATCTGACAATAGCACACTGACCTCAGATAATCTTTCCATGGGTTCTCAGCTCCAGTTTCTGTAAGCAAAAAAAAAGGGGGGAAAAAGCAAATAAATGTTAGAACATGTATTTGTTCATAACCGGCAAGAACCACTGGGTGTCACTAATGTACCATAAAAAAGGCAGCAAGTTGTTGCATTTTATATATATTTTCTGGTGGAAATATTTCAGCGTGCTATGCCCCCCAAACCTTCAGAAAATACCCACATATTTAGGGCCAGCATGAAATCTAAACAGATTAATAAATGGGAGTAGAGAATCTCAGGAGCTCTGTGTGTTTTCCCAGGAATCAATACTCCCTCTGCCTCAGCTCTAACTGAATAGGATTCAATTAGAGCAACCACCAAGAAAGCAACTCTTTCTATACAGTGGTTCTGAAAACTGACAAACCTAATTAGTTGGTGTCAAATAGAACAAAAAAAGCCAATATACTGCTCTGATAAAAATCAACAGATCCTTTGTTATCATTTCTTATCAACTGAAATACTAAAACCCAGCACTGACAAGAACTTTTCAGTGCACTTTGTGTGTCCAAGTGGTTGATCTGTATCATGGTTTAGAGGTGAAATTCTAGAAACTAGTTCTTTTTCACTACCAGTAAATGAACTTTCCTCAAGCAATGTTCTATTTTAGCCCAAATCAAGTGAATTTAAAGGATTTTCTTTCATAAGGTTTGAAGGGGTTTGTCAAGTTGTCAGCATTCTAGTCATTTAAAGGATGCACAAACAATAAACCAGGACAAAATGTACCTTTTTACAGTGTTTTCACTGTAAGATATTGTTTCTACCAGAGGAGAACAACATACATGATTCAGGTTTCCAAGTACACTATTTAAACAGCTCTTGGTTTGTTTTATTGGAAATATCAGTTGTGAAAACATTTAAAACTACTGATGAACTCTATCCTTTCAGTGTAAGCATTTCTCATTAGTAACTCTAATTTTTATTCTCCTCTGTGTTTTAGTAATTAAAAAGTCGTGTTACCCCTTCCCTTCATTCTTGATGACTTATTATTATTCAAAAATAATACATTCTCTACTTTTTCAGTCTTGCTAGAATGCATTAAGTGTAAGGAATAGAAAAACATGACACTGCTGACAGTACACCTCAGGATAAGCTTTTATACCATCACCAGTGTTTTGTTTCACACACCATTCCAAACTCATCATGTCCTACTTAATAAAACTTCATTTTCCCTTTGTGAAAATTGGATGCTGACTGACCAAAGACGGAATGTTTGTTTCCTTTTCCTCTATTATTTTGTATTATTTTATTATACTATTTTCCTCTACTATTATGAGATATTAATTTCACCATCTAGATAGATATCTATCATGCAACTCTTTAGGGTCATATGTTGATAATACATATGCAATGTATATATCCACAATATATCTTCCTGCTTCCCTCTCCCTGGTTTATCATTCAGCACATATCACTCACTCCCAAAAATCCTGGCAAGATGACATGAACAAAAGCAGTCTGGTCAAAATAAAGCTTGCAAAATCATCTTGCATTTTTTATCCTGATATTTTTCATTATGTATTAAAATATGTCATGTTTTTATTTAAAGGACTACATACACATAATGAAAATGTAGATATATATTTGGATGACATTTGAATGAGTGTGAGGATTATGTTGGAACTATGTCAGCAGACAGAGGGTTGTTAAAGACAGCATGGCAGGGCTGCTCTACCTTAACTGAGGTCCAAAGTGTATCTTGGCACAGGCTCTTTCCAAATACTCTTCTTGATTACTCTATCAAGAAAGGTATTCAGGGATCATAAAAATTACTTCATAACTGCAGATTTTCTGGCATCAGTCAATACAACAACAGCAAAATATCACATGCTTCTGAAAAAAAAACAACCCAGAAAGAAAAAAAACCCAGAGCTAAATGCCTGACTTGCACTAATAGAGAAAGCTGAAGATCTTGGCCCTCTCTTGAGACTGTGGAAGGTGGAATTTTTCCATAACCACCCCTTGACATAGAAAGCACTATTCTGAAATAAGCAATTCTGACCACATAAATCCCAATAGCCCTGGATATTCCATGGCTGTCATAGTCTCAGTTTTATAGTTGCAGACCAACTCCTTTCCCAACTATCTGTGTCCCTGGAGATAGATTCTTTAATTTATAAATGCTTCCAAAAAGTCTGAAAGGCTTCTGTGTGTGTCTCTGGATATCCATTCTGTCCGTGCATGTCCTTGCTGGAAAATAACATGCTGGGTGATGTTGCCTCTGAGTATGCTTAGGAATGTTTCCAGAGCAGCAGAGTACTCCTCAGGAAATTATTCTGATCTTTTCCACAGTATTGCTACCTACAAATCACAAGCAAGGAGGGAGAGATTTGAACTCTGGGACACTGAACTAAAAAACAGAATAGTAAATGTTTCAGAACAGCATGATTGAGCACAAAGCTATACAAAAGTGTCTTTTTTTTGCTAGCACAGATCAGAGTATCACTCTGTAGATCCTGTTCCAGCCTTCCCCCTCCCCTTCTTTTTGGGGTCTTCTACTAGATACCCCATTCCTACTTCTTGTTCCAAAGGGGAGAGAATTTATTGGAAGTGAAAACTCATTTTCCCCTTTGATCAGTTACCATAAACACAAAGTAAATAAAATGTTAGTGAATAATTATATATATATATATGTTTATTTATTTTTTTAGTAAATATTTCAGGGTTTTCAAATAACAAATAATGGCTGCTAAACCCTGAGATGAAGCTCTAAGCAAAACCAATTTCTAATTGGAGCTCACTGGGCAAAGTACCAAGGCTGTAAAGTAGCATCATGACAAGTTTTCTTTATGTCCCATGTCACAGCTGGTGGGACCAATGGTGCTTTCTACCAATGACAAGACCAACAAGTACAAAGCTTCTCAGTTGCCATGACAAACATTTTACCAAATGACTCACCCAGCTTTCTCTCAGCTAACACCATCTGGCAAGGTTCTGAAGTGCAGGTGGCTGTATTACCTTATGGATGCAACCCATTCTAAATATAGAAGCACAGATTATTTCCCTTCCCACCACAACCAGATAGCAACTGAAGAGATCTGAAGCATGGACAAACACCACTCAAAACACACTTGGTATTTTTGCTGCCTTGTCTGCAGGAAGAGCACTGTTCTCCCAAATTAAAAGCTAAAAAACCAACCCCAACATACTAATCACACTGTCTGCACTGGCTTGTCATTTTTTTTTCTCCCACTCCCATCTGTTCAATTTGTCTCAGCTGGAAACATGAGAAAAAGCCATCAACATTGAATTACTGTGTTCCCTGGAAGCTGAAGCAGTCAATAGATCAAAGTTTAGAAACTAATCCATATGGTATGGGGGTTTTAATGTAGTGGCAATATATATATATATATATATATATATATATATATATAGCATATATGACTGTTATCATTAAAAAAATCAAACTAAAACAAATAATATAGCCAGGTCAACATGACCATAAAGTGACCAAACAAAAGTGCAGACAACAGGATAATTTCCTTAGGACTTTGGGCTCTGTATAGCCACATACACATACCCTCTCACCTCATTTCCCATTAAAAAGACTCTTTCAGTCTCTGCAGCTAGAACTGGAAAGGATTCCTGGTGCTTTTGCAGCATCATTCCCAGGCTTCCCAAGTTACCCACTCCAGGCTGTGGTGATGAATTCATATGTCAGGCAGGCAACTCAGTGTCTGATGCTCCTAAATACCAAAAAGAATTATTACTTTGAACATTCTATTGCAAAATATGAACCAGGACAAGCATGAAACAGGAATTAAGAATCTCAAAGAAATGTTAAGAGTTTTCTTCAGAACAGGGATTGCAATCAACACACAGCTCTAAAAATGAATCTGAGTTCTCTATTTCATTAGTACAAATGCACAGATGGAGAATTTACACTGCTGATAAAGGTCTAAACACCCAAACATCAAATTGAGCTCTATAAGCCATAATAAATTACTATATAATTAGATTGCAAAGTAGCTCCTACCTACTGCATCTCTTGGTCATGGCAGTCATTTGCAACACTGAGCCATCTCTCCCAAGCAGCTCTCCTTTTCAACATTGCAGTTCTCTATTTAGGACCAAGACATAGCAGGAATAATGAAACTTTGTGCTGGCACTGGGCCCAGTTCAAGAACCAAATGGAGAGCATTTGGCTGCTCTTGAGCCTGGCAGCATTACTTTGGCTCTTAGATACAAAGCAGAGTAAATTCAAGGTTGACCTAACTGCAGCAACAGCTGAGGTGCACTGAGGTGCTACTGGTAAATAAGCTGTTGAAAAACAGAAAACCACAGAAGTTCAGCCTGGATGGCTCCTGATGCAGGGATCTCCAGAGATGAGAGGCACAAAGTAAGAGACAGCAACTACTGTTCTCATCACTGACAAGTTCTTTAGCCAGGAGAAAGCTGATGCTTTCAGAACAAGCTAATGAGGCACAAAATATGTTGGGCTAGAGAAAAGTGGAGACCATTTGAACATACTGTTTGCAGTTCCCTTATGCTGTATAGCAGATCTGTTAAGATGGTTCAGTAAGACAGCACAGCTAGTGACCAAACAGCTGTCTGAAGATGGGAAACAAAGATGCTAAATGTCCTACTTAGATTTGCTATTACACAGCTGCTCCTCTTAATGAAAACCTGTAATTAAAGCAGTTGATCTTCCCTTTACTAATGCCTTACTTTTACAGTAAGTATAGTATTTGATACTAGTGCCTGTTAGTTTGAGATCCTATACACCCAGACCAAGCCACAGCCTTAGTGGGGCTACATAGACAGCTACAAAAATAAACTGCCTTAAATACATTATTTGGCCAAGAGTAATGTCAAACACCCATCAAAAACAAATGTGGCAGCAATTGAGATTATTCTAGTTGTTCTGCTTAACTCTAAAACACAAAATACAGAGTGTCTGGTAACTACTACTACAAAGTCAGTGTGAAATTACCCTTTTTGGGTACACTATCCACGAGATAAAAAAAGTGCAATATGATCCACAAAACAGGCTGCTTGTCCTGGTACATTAACTACTGCGTTTATATATTTGCTAGAATAGCTAATTTTATATATATATATATATATTTAATAATGTTGATCAACTATGGAAGAAAATGATTTACATAACTACAAGCTTAAATCCATAGAGATTTCAAACTAAGAATACAGATTCTTCACCTGAATTCTGAGAAAATAAATAGAGAAAAAAAAAAAACGAACCAACAAACCAAGTTTTGTCCACAAAACTTAACATATGGAAAATGAATTTTCTGCTGCTCTCCATGCAGCAAACCTTTGTGAGCAGATGGAAGCAGCTCCGTGTGATGCAGTGGGCAGCATTTCCATATCACACTGCTGGCAAATACCACCAACATTTAACTCCTTTGCTGCTGTGCACACCCTCAGAACTCACAAACACACTGCTGGCCTGGCAGAGGTGCTCAGCACATGCCACTCAGTGGTCACAAGTGCTCCCTACTGCCTCCTCCTTATATTGTACACAATCAACAGGGGGGTTCATCACTCCTTCAGTGACTACAAAATGAATATTTGCCTCTGTTTCTCAGGCAAAAGCAGATGACTCCACTGCACCCATTCTCATTTAGCCAGAGGAAACTGGAGCCAAGACAGGTGAAAAGCTGCCACGTGCACTCAGTAGTAACACTAGAAGACCCCTCTTCTGAGAGATGAGTTGTCACATGAGCAGTGGATGAAATCAAGCCTGCTCATGGGTTGTCACCTCCTCAGACCCCTTCTCACTGCCCTACCATATCCCTTGTGGCATCAGCCTTCCATGTAACAGCATCCCTTCCTCTAACCAAAGGTCCATGCCTCCGTTTAGCCACTGTGTGCTGCCAGGGAATTTCCTGCACACCAGAAGTACTCATGGCTGGCTTTTATTTTATTTCTCAGATGCTGCTCACAGTTGTAGTAACAGACATGATGTTTCTCCTAACCATACACCTTTATTGCAATCTTAGCTTTGCTGAAGAACATGCAGTTCACATCCCAAAATAATCCCAGAGACCCTCAATGCTATATAATAGTCAAGCAAATTTCACTGTAACTCACAGCATTCCACACATCAGTTTGAAGAGTAAAATCCACACCAGTATCTTGACAAAGGAACCAACAGTTCTTAATTTTCTCTGCATAGGTAGGAGCACAAACAGACCTCTTTGAAGAGAAGGTACTAATAAATGAGTTGTTCTGAGCATAAACTTCTGGGAAATAGATGTAGTATACTGGGAATAGTAACTTCTTTATTATCTGAGGAATACAAACCCCACAAAGTTGGTCACTAGTTCAAAACTATGAAATCCATTCAGCTCTACAGACCACACATGTTAACCTTAAACTTACCCCACCTCTGAGAAGTGTTACATGCAGGGTGCTTGTGGGTATTTTAGGTTGTGTGTTTGTGGGTATTTAGGTGGTTTTTGTTCTTGGACTTGGTGATCCAGGAGGTTCTTTCCCACCAGGATTATTCTATGATTCTGATGCATGATTTGTTTTAAGCTACTGAATACATAATAGCACTTGACTCTCAAGTTATACTCCCTCCACACCACTTTTAGAAAGAAATTTACATATATATAGTGCATGTAGCTTAAATTTTCATGCTCTTTATTTATTACTGCAAGACATTTTCAGAGGCTTTTCTACAGATACAAATTATGAGCAGGTATTAAAATAAGAAACCTGTGCTAAAGTTCAGTGAACTCCATGGTAGCTATGGCTCACTAACTCCCTCCAGCAAAGATGACAAAACTCTGCCTTTCTCAAAGTAGAATAGCAACAGATCTCATAAAAGTGCCCTAAGACTAAATGAGCTTGGAGAAAAAGGGCATCTGGAGATCTCAGCTGCAGAGCCTTTTAGCACTCTGAAAAAAGGCCAAACCACAGCAACAATATAAATCAAGATATCAACTTCAACTGCAGGCTCCCTGGGACACGCATTCAATATCTCACATGCTTACTGTCAAAAGAGCAAAGAAAAGTGAAATCCCAATCTGTTTTTCTGAGTAAGTCTCCAAGTGCTATGAGTAAACTGCCCAATTGCCACTTCTGCTACCAGCTCTAGCACAGAAGCAGCATCTAGAAGGCCCCTTCACCTGAAGTCACCAATTCAAACATCAAGGAAATAAATATCCATCAGTCCCTTTCCTCACAAGGCAATTCATATTTGACTCTGAACACAGGACTTGTACCTTAATATATTTCTTTCATCAAGAAAAAGTCACTAATTCAAACCTAACTTACCAAAAGGCTGTTCATTGGTGTTACTGTTTCTTAATACCTCATAAAGTTTACTTTATCAAGACTGCTTTAGAATGGATAAAATCAGCTGAATAATATTCACTGGAGCTGATTCCAAAGAATTTAATTCAAAAATCCCCCTTTAATTATTTTTAAATTATTTTCCATTTCACAGATTTTTCCTATTTCAGCTTTTTAACTCTGATTTATAAGGGAGAAAAGAATATTAGACTCTTATACCAGTTATTACTGAATATGTGCTCTGTTTAACATGCCCAGCTTTCTAAAAGTCATTTAGACACGAGAACCTCCCTCAAGTTTTAAAAATAAATGTCATCACTAAGAGATGGTGAGAAATGCCTCAGAGTTATGTTAGCAAGAAGGAATATTGATAACTATTTCACTTCAAATGATTCATAGCTCTCCTGATAGGCTCACTGGAAATGCATAAAGCAAATTAAATACCTGTGGTCCACAAATGAGCCAGAGTAACCACATTCAGTTGCCCAAACCACAGCACATGTAGATATAGATCCATTGCACTGCTGTTCTCACACAAGAGAATGCCATTGGGTTAATTAACAATGATTCAGCACAACTGCCAACAAGGTCACAAAGGTTATGCTACACGTGAGAGTACTTAAGAGTTAATTATTAGATCCTTAACAAGTTACCAAACCAGTAATTGGCACATCAACTTCACTGAAATGGGAGAGGGCAAATTCAGTCTTATTTTACACATCTCTTTTTGGAATTGCTCCCTGTATAGTCAAGAAAATAGTAAAATCTTCCTGAGATGAAGGGGCTGGAACACCTGCTTTAGGCCAAGAACCCTGGGGCTCTTGGTTTCCAGAGAGTTTCCAGCCCCCAGGCTGGTTCCTGTGCCCTGTGCTGGATCAGATTCTATTCCATGGGCTGCTCTGGGAGGGGGTTGGACTCCAGATCTCCGGGGTCCCTTCCAGCCCCTGGCAGCCTGGGATCTTCCAGAGGGCAGTCTGAAAGGCCTAGCTAGGTACTCTACCCAGCCTGTTGCTCATGTTTGCTCTTCAGAGACTCTGCTGAGCATATAAAGACCAAAATTAAACAGTGTGGACACTGTGTCCACTCATCTTCCTCACTCAATGCAAACATACCTTTGAAGATGGTGTTTATTGGTTTTTAACAGTGTAAACAGAAGATAATTAGAGGCTCATAGTGACTTGCAATAGCTGAATCCATAAATGAGTACTTTATTTGCATCTGGAAGGAATGCAAAGGAAGCTGTCCTGGTTTGACTGAGAACACAACTAATTCTGTTTAGTGCTTTTATTCTCAGCTAAGTTTGTCTAACTGTGCTTCCTGAAATTAGCAGCCTGTTTTCACAGGCAGTGGTAACAGCCCTTCTGAAGCCTTACAAAAAGCTTGTGAGTCTTAGGAACATGTTGGTTCAGGGTGATTCATTCAGGTACCTGCAGAAAGTAAGTTATGCAAAATGCTACAGCATATATCATGCAGATGCCTACGTTTAAAAAATAATCTACTTAAGTGTCAGTAAAATTCAAGAAGGATACCACGTGGATAGCAATATAAAAATAACACGAGAAAAATTACTGCCTTACAAATTCTCTCTTATTAGAGGAATAATAGCTAGCTTATAAAGTTAGGATATACTGGTGACAAGGCACCTGGATGTTGAAATACACAGTGCTACAGGAAAGCAATGCAAAGCCAAACCAATGACAAGCTTTCCAAGTGTCAAACTAAAAATATTTTCCCTTAATTTCCCCAGGAGGGCTTTTAATACAAGTCTTCCCCAGCTTTCACTGTAGAATTGTTCCTATGGCACTTATAAAATGTTTCATGTGGAAGATCTAGTCTGGGAAATTCCCAAAATCAGGACTGCAAGAGTACAAAGTACCAATCCCATTCAAATAACAACACTGCCTCTTACAATGTATTAAGATCCAGGCACTCAGGAAATTCTTTTGAACACATTTGTTTCACTAAATTTCTGATTAGCATGAACACTTAGCAGAGAGCAGAGAAATAGTTAATGCCATGTCATAGACATTCGATGTCATGCCTTGGATCACTACTGGGAGTAATTCATCTTTATTTTGTCTCTGCTTTCTTGGCAGCTAAGTGCTTAGAACTGAACAATCACCAAGAACCAGTAATTTCTTAGGAAAATACTATCCCACTCCCTACAAAAAACTAAAACCAAACAGACACAAAAAAACCCTAAACAAAAAACATCTCTGTGTCTGGTGCTGCCCTCATGATTAGATGGACTGGCAAGAAAAATAAAGTCTTGGAGGTTTCTAAGAAGGATTAAGAGAAGACACTCCTGGACATGGCCTCAGACAGAAAAGGCACCTTCAGATCAGCACCTCAACTCCTGTGCTGTTCAAACCATCCATCCTTT
Organism: Ceyx melanurus; assembly: GCA_024611195.1. Classification (NCBI taxonomy): domain Eukaryota; kingdom Metazoa; phylum Chordata; class Aves; order Coraciiformes; family Alcedinidae; genus Ceyx; species Ceyx melanurus. The sequence goes on from JANHGL010020022.1 coordinate 18,176, forward strand.
CCCTTACTCCACCATTTAATGGATTTGATTTTTTCATCATCAATTCTTTCCTCCACAAGTACCTTGCTGTTGTTTAAAAGAATTATTGAAGATTTCCACTTTTTTTGCTGCAATATTTATGACTTTTTTTTTTTTTTCCCCCCACCAACTCTTTTCATCTTTTCAAACTACCCAGACAAGAGTTGTGCTGCAGCAAGTTCTCTTCAGGAGTACAGAAGTGATAACCATTCACAGGCAAACACTTTAAATCTTCCACAGAAATACTCAATGAACAAGAGCTTACAAATTAAGATTGTTATGGGATCAATCTTGCTGTATCAATAACAAAGTAGAGCAAAATACCCCCAGCCATTACTGTTCAGCAACCAATAGCAGAGAACAGGTGCTGCATCTGATGGATTGAAGAACTCCAAGATGTGTTACCATGAAGAATTCCAAGATCTGTTAACAGCTGAATGGGAGTTCTGGAGAAAAACCAGCCAAGTAGGTGTTCTTCAGGAAAAAACTCTATTTATTCAAGAAGCCAGTGGAAATTTGAGACAATCAGAAGGGATGATGAAGACGATATTCCTAGAACCATAAAAGCACTGTGCTCAAAGCTGTTTCTCATGGAAAAGTAAAGGCAGTCAGGAGCACATCAGATTCAGGGGCAGGGGGTGGTGGAAATGAGGAAAAAGAAAAAAAAAAAGGGGACCAAAAAGAAAGTAAAAGTGAACTGGATGCGTTCCTGAGCACCTTGCCCCAGGTGATCCTGTTCCGTCAGGGGGGCTGGACTCCCTGATCCCTAGAGCTCCTTTCCATCTGTTCTACGGGAGAGCCCCAGGAGCCCCCAGCCCTCCTCGGGCACCCCTGGAACCAACACCAGGCAAAGTGCGGGGCACTCGGCTGTGCGGGCAGCGAGGCTCTCCCCTGGCGGGAGCCGCTCCGGCGAACACTTCCCCGCCAAGCCCGCAGTGCTGGAGGAGCGGAGAAACCCCGCAGCGCCTCGTCCTCCTCCCTCCCGCCCCCGGGTGTCTCACCTGTGCCAAACGCGGGCACCCCGCGGCTCCTTGCCCGTCCCTCCCTTTCCCCTTCCCAACCCAGCGTTCCCTCCACCCGCCTCAGGCGGCCCAACGCGGGAAACCGCCGTCCCCTCACACCCGCAAGGCTCCCCCCGCCTCAGGCGGCCCGAAGCGGGAAACCGCCGCCCCCTCACACCCGCAAGGTGCCCCTTTTAACAGCGCCCCGGCAGCGCGCACAACGGCCCCACCCGCGGACCTGCCGCCCCCCCCCACCCGCAGGGGTC
>JANHGL010020024.1:0-15569 GCA_024611195.1 Ceyx melanurus
GGACACAGGGCTCCAGAGCAGAGCAGCAGGATCCCCTCTGTCCATCTCTGCCCACCCTGCTCCTGCTGCAGCCCAGGCTGGATTAGCTGCTGGGCTCCAGCTCACCCTGGCTGCTCCTTCCAGCTGCTCCTTCAGCAGCATTCCCAAGCCCTCTCTGCAGGGCTGCCCTGTCCCCTCATCCCCAGCCTGGATGGACTGTCCCAGGGGCAGGACCCTGCCTTTGCTCCTCTTGAACCTCAGGAGGTTCCCTGGGCCCCTCTCCAGCCTGTCCAGGTCCTTCTGGATCTGTGTGACCTGGTCCTGTCCCATTCCCTGGTGGGAGTTGCTCCAGGCTCTGCCTTTGGAAGTGTCACTGGGGATGCTGGGCAGCCTGGGGGGATCTGGGGGTTGTTCTTGGGAGTGTCTGCACAGGACTCATCCCAAGAGTCCCCTGCATCCTTCCTCCAGCAGAGAACTCCCTGCTCCAGGCCTCCCAGGCTGCAGGGGGAGAAAGATCCAGTGTCCTCCTAGCTGGAGATTCAGGGATATTATTCACAGAGAGATTTCTGTGTTTGAAAGGGAAAACTGCTGGAATAGATCCCGGGACCCTGGATCCCATCGGCTGCTCCCTCAGCCCAGCCTGTCTCATGGAAAGGGAGAGGAGCAGCCTGGCTGGAAAACTCCTCCTGGGCCTTCTGCTGCAGTTCCTGCCCTTGTTTGTCAGGGGGGATTTCCCTGATTTCCCAGATTGATTTCCCTGATTTCCCTGATGCATTTCCCTGATTTCCCACATTGGTTTCCCTGGTGGATTTCCCTGGTTTCCCTGGTGGATTTCCCTGATTTCCCTGATGGATTTCCCTGATTTCCCAGATTGGTTTCCCTGTTTTTCCAGATTGATTTCCCTGATGGATTTCCCTGATTTCCCAGATTGATTTCCCTGATGGATTTCCCTGACTTCCCAGATTGGTTTCCCTGATTTCCCAGACTGATTTCCCTGCCTTCCCTGCTCTCTGCCCTCCCCCAGTGAGTTCTGCCAGGGAAACCTCTGGATGTGCCAAGGCTGGCTCTGGGGGCAGCTCTGGGGTCGGATGCTGGGTTTTGAGTCGTTCTCTTCATCCTCATCCTCACCCTCACTGCTGGTTCTCGTGCTGGGGGTGGTGCTTTTGGTTCCTTTCCCACCTGATTTATCCCCTCGGGGTGACTCCCCCATGGACCCCAGGTCTCCTGCCACCAGCTCCCCCCTGCTCCTGCTCCTGCTCCTGCTCCTGCTCCTGCTCCTGGAGGAAATGGAGCCGGGAAGGGGTTCTCAAGCTGTGCTCCTCCTCCTCCTCCTCCTCCTCCAGCAGCCACCTCAGCTGAGCTGTCTGCAGCCGTTGCCCTGCTGTTTGCCCTGCACTGGGCTGCAGGAATAGGGATGGACAGGCTCATTCCAGAAGGATGGATGAGAAGGACCTGCCCAGGTCCCCTCAGGAAGGGATCCACTGCTGCTCTGCTCCTGGAGAGCACTGCTGGGCTGGGTGGGAGAGCTGCAGGTGCCCAGTGCCCCCTGTGCCCAGTGCTCTCAGTCCCTGCTGTGCTCCTGTGGAAGTGTCCAGGGAATCCAGGGGGTGGGGATACAGGAAGGAAGGGACAGAGGGCCCCAGAGGAGCTGCTGAGATGCCCAGAGCTGGGGGGGAGCTGCCCAGAGCCCGCTCAGAGATGCCTGGACCTGGTGTGGAGGTGCCCAGAAGGAGTGGGGAGATGCCCAGATTTGGCAGGGCTGTGCCCAGGTGCAGGAGATGCCTGGATCCTGCAGGGGGATGGAAGATGCCCAGATGCAGTGGGGAGAGGCCCGGCTTTGATGGGAATGCCCAGTCCTGCTGGGAGATTCCTGAGCCCACCAAGGAGGTGCCTCCAGTCCCCGGGGGTGGTGCCCAAATCCTGCTGAGAGGTGCCAGGCCCCCCCTGGGAGATGCCCCCGCGGTGATGCCCGGGCCCAGCTCCTGTTCAGGTGGTAATGAGAAGGGCCAGCTGAGCACAATGGGGCACATCGTGGCTGGAGTTTAATCCTCTGCTGCTGCCTGGAGCTGGGAAAACAATGCCCAGGGTTTCAAATGGCCCATCCAGAGGATTGTGTTCTACCTGGCAACCCGAGAGAGGCTTCTTCCTGTGTTGGAAGAGAACTACAAAGGAAAAGGTGGGAGGAAAGAAGGACAGCCAGGAAAGAAGGACAGACTGGCAGCCAGAGCCCTGTCTGGAGCAGGGCACGGGATCTGCCTGGGGCCTGGCATCAGAGCTTCCTGGGGGGCACAGAATTCAGTGGGAAAAAATAAGAATGAAACTCTTGGAGAAGCTTCCAGGGACCTTAGTCTTCCCATCTCCTGCTGGTCCAGCCTGGCTGGGGCTGCTGGGCACCCCACACAGCCCATCTCCTGGGGGTATCCTGGTGGGCCACAGAGGGATGTGGGATGAACCAGACCCGCTGGGGGTTCTCATCTCCTGCAGAAGCCCTTTTAGCACCAGGGTCTGTGGTTCCTGCAGGGAACTGGGGGAGATCCTAGTGCTGCAGCGTGGCATGGGAAGGGTCTGGAGCAGGAGTGTGGGGAGGAGCAGCTGAGGGAGCTGGAATTGTCCAGCCTGGAGAGCAGGAGGCTCAGGGGAGACCTTCTGGCTCTGGCAGCTGCTGCCAGGAGGCTGGAGCCAGGGGGGTTGGGGATCTGCTCCCAAGGAACCTGCAGCTGCCCCAGGGGGGTTGAGCTTGGAGCTGAGGGACAATTTCTCCCCCTCCAGGGCTGTCCCAGGCTGCCCAGGGCAGGGGTGGAGTCCCCGGGAGCCCTGGAGGGGTTTCCAATCCCCCTGGAGCTGTGGAGCTGAGGGCCATGGGGCAGTGGTGCCCTGGCAGAGCTGAGGGACAGGGGCAGTGGTGCCCAGGCAGATCTGGGTTGGACTCCAGCAGCTCCAGGGTCTGTCCAGCCCAGAGGATGCCATCATTCTCTGCTACACTCCCTGTCATTTCTCTGGCAGCTCTGAAGCTCCATCTGCAGGGAAGCCGTGGCCACGTCCCCAAGTGGGGACACCCTGGCACATTTTCTGTCCATCTGAGCTGGGGGAAGCAGACTGGCACCCAGAACAGCCCAGCAGGAGCTCTCTGCTGGCCCAGCCAGGCAGCAGGGGCTCTCCAGGCAGCTGCAGGACCGGGGGGACCTTCTCCAGCCCCCCACTCTGCAGGGACAGCTTCAGGTCTGGGGCAGGGGGACTGGACCAGGTGGGCTTTTGAGGTCCCTTCCAGTCCCTGACACACTGGGATCCTGTGACACTGGGATCCTGTGACCCTGGGATCCTGTGACACTGGAATACTCTGACCTTGTGACCCTGTGACACTGGGATCCTGTGACCCTGTGACGCTGGGATCCTGTGACCCTGGGATCCTGTGACACTGGGATCCTATGACACTGGGATCCTGTGACCCTGTGACACTGGGATCCTGTGACACTGAGATCCTGTGACCCTGTGACACTGAGATCCTGTGACCCTGTGACACTGGGATCCTGTGACACTGAGACACTGAGATCCTGTGACCCTGGGATCTGAAGGCTCGGGCAGGGTGGGTGAGGTAGGGGCTGCTCAGAAGTTGGTCTCACACCGAGTCCTCCTGGGATCCTGAGATGATGAAAAGAGCTGGATTTGGTCAGGGAGGAGCAGGAGGAGCAGGGAGAGGGCAGGAGGAGCAGGGGAGGCAGGAGGAGCAGGGGAGGCTGGAGGAGCAGGGAGAGGGCAGAATGAGCAGGGAGGAGGCAGGAGCTGGAGGAGCAGGGAGAGGAGGAGCAGGGAGAGGGCAGGAGCAGGGGAGGCAGGAGCAGGAGGAGCAGGGAGAGGGCAGGAGCAGGGGAGGAAGGAGCAGGAGGAGCAGGTAGCACCTGAGGCAGGGCTGTGGAGCTGTGCATCAGCCTGCGGTGGGTGATGCTGGGGGGGAGGGGGGGAGGGGGCTGTACCCTCACCCCCTCCTCCTCCTCCTCCTCCTCCTCCTCCTCCTCCTCCTCCTCCTCCTCCTCAGCTGCTCAGTAGCCATAATGCTGATAATAAAGAAACCTCTGTGCGTCTCCAGGGAAGCGGGACTCAGAGAGGGGCATAAAGACTCCCGCAGCTGTGTGTTTGCAAACAACCCAGCTGAGCTGTGAAGAGGGGCTGAAAGCAGTAATTGTCTTTAATTAAAAGAGGTTGGAGGCATCTCAAGCTTTGACAAAAGACATTTCCAGTTTGCTAACAGCTCTAGCACTCGGCACTGATGCAGCCGCCACCCGTCCCGCAGGTTCCAAGGCGGTGCATGAGAGCAGAGACACGGGCACGCCAGCCCCAGGGTGCCAGGGCAATGCCACACACCCGCCAGGCACGAGGTGCCCACACCTGCACTCCCAAGGAGGATTCAGTAAGTCAGCTCCCAGCAGGATGAAATACCCGAGACCTCTTCAAACCTGGCACTCTGCACCCGATCAGAGACAGATGTGGCTGTGTTGGGACCCAACAGCTGCCTGAGGGCATCCTGCCCTCTTGCTTGACCTGTCTGCACATGGCTCTGTCCAGGGGTGCCACCTCCACCCCGGCTGGTGTCTCAGCCCTGTTCTGATCTGCCCTCATCTCTCTCCAGGGTGTACCCACAGCCCACAGTGCCTCCCCAGACAAGCCTGGGTGCACACAGAGGTGAAGCACATGGGCAGAGGCTACAAGACCAAATACCAAGACCACCATTGTTGCAGTTCCTCACAGGCTAATTAATCCTGCTCATTAGTGAGCTACCTGGGCTGGCCTGGAGATGCTGCAACCTTGCAAGCTCTTGTTGGGCTGAGCAACCCTTGCCACAGCAGAGGCACACAAAGCACCAGACACCTGGATGTAGAGATGCTGCACTCCCATAGCCCTCTGGCATGGATGCCCCCCATGCCAACCACACTCTGAGCTTCAACTGGAAGTGAGCTCAGGGTGCCAAAAGGTACTTTCTGTGCTTCAGGGATGAAGCTCCCTAGGGAAGCTGTAATGCCCACCACACACTGCTTCCTCCCTCCCATCCAGGATTCTTTCTGGCCCTTCTGTGCATCGGTGTGCAGGAAATCACTGCTCTGGTTTCCATGGAAACCCCATCTCGACACCCCATCACCCCCCCCAGAAACATATGCAACACATTTGGGCTGGCATGGCAGCAGTGGTCCCATGTGTCCTGCTACCCCATCCCCGGCTTAGCAACCTTTCCCTGGTCTCCACCAAAGCCTTTCTGGTCCCTTTGGATGGCAGCAGGCAAAGCAGTCCTCGTGGCAGCCTGGAGGGAGGACTGCTGCGAGAGGAATATGTCACGCTACCCTCTCTACTTTTAGACAGGACTGAGCAAGCAAAGGTGCATGTGCATCCGATCTGAACCCTCTGCTCAGCTGAGCACGTTATGCTCTGGCTGCTTTCCCACATGTACCCCTTCTTCCCACACTCCCCTGGATATCTGCCCTGCAACTGGAAGCACCAGCCAGCAGGTGAGCAGGCAAACCCCCAGCACGGCCCTTGCGAAGGGGCCAAAGGCAGCCCCCAGTCAGTGAAGCTGTTGAGCACACACAGGGTGCAGGTGAAGGGCCCGTGTTCCAGGCTCACCGTGCCCTAGAGGAACCACCCTGCACGCTGGGCAGGTCCCCTGTGTGAATATTTTTTTCCTGGAAAATCCTGGAAAGAGCAGCCGTGCTCTAATTCGAAAGAAACAAAAACAAACTGGGACCACTTCCATCTGAGCCAGACAGCAAAAACCTTTCCAGAAGCACAGAAAAAAAAGACCAAAAAAAAAAAAAAAGACCAGTTCTAATTATAGGGTATCCTGATGATGCACATGCTCAGATTTGTCACTCTGTTTGCAAATTAACCATACTCACAATGGCAACGTGAGTAAGCAGCAGGGCATGACAAAAGTTCCTCTTCTGGCTTCTTCTTAATCCTCTTTACAAAGCAGAACAAGCAATGCAATCAGTAACCTAGGGCAAACTGGTGCCATTCCCAGCCACAGACCTTTTGCTGGTCCTAAGGCTGGGATGTGCAAGGCTGCATCTGGAAGACCGAGCTTGAGAAAGCCTGGAGATTATCACAAGAGCTACCTCACCTCTTATTCCTCTGTTGGTGCCAAGGGTCCACTCCCAGGGTGTAAAACACCACCATAACTGCTTGGATCAATGGCTAAGCTGATGGGGGTGCTGGTAATGGCATAAACCACTGTACTTGTAAAGGTGACTGGAAATTGCCAGCTCCTCCAAACAGGAGGGAGGCTGGAGAGGCACTGTGCCCAGGGAAGCACACTGCAGACTGCTAGGAACAATGCAATGGCAAACACAGGCAGTTCTTAAACCATCACTGGGCTGCACAGCAGGGAAAGGTGAAGGAGAAGCTCCTCGGATTTGATTCATTCCCTAAATGTTACTCCCAGTCCTGTTTCCCCCCGACACCTTTTACTCTGTTATTAAAGGGGGGAGTTAAAAATCCACCAGGTTAAAAATCCACCTGGTTAAAAATCCACTGCAAGGCTCAGGATTAATTTTGCTCACTATATTCCAAGGAAAAGCATCCAGCAGCAGGGTTTCCACTGTGCTCACACCTCCTGAATCTCACGCCTTCAGCTATGGGAATCCTCTGGGTGATGGCTGGCAAAAAAGAGCAGCTCCAGCATCCACTGCCTGGGCAGCCCATGGCATCACCTCCTCCTTCTCCCTTGCCACAACCAAACAGTGCTGTAGGATCCTCAGCTACCCCAGTGGGGATGAATGTTGGGAGGGGGGTTACCTGCCAAAATAATGCTTTGGATTGTGGTGACAGCAGTATGAACATCTGGAGAATTGTCACTGCCAGAGACTGGAGAGATAAGGTGGAAGTGAGAGGAGGGAAAGAGGCAGAGAAAAGCTCATGAAAAAAACCCAGCTGGTTTCCATTGAAACACCTTGAGAAAGAGCAGCCTCTCAGAAATCCTCAGTTAAGGGTCTGGTGCTGAGCAGTGTCCCACCTTCCTCTGTTCCTTGCACGTGGGCACCTGGGGTCACTGCAAGGGCCACCAGCCAGCATCCATCTGATCTGCATACCCTGGGGAGGATGCAGATGCTGTTCTCAGGCCTGGGTCTCCCGAAGGGTAGGGAGAAAGGTGGAACAGCATGATGGAAACCACCTGCTGGTATTTGTGAGCAAACATGCCCCTGACACTGGCCAGACCCTCCCCGTGTCTCTGCAGAAAGCCTCATGAAGAGCCAGCCCCCTAAACTAGCAGATAGGGTTTATTTAATGGAGTGTGTTGTTTGCTGCTTGACAAATATTATCTGTTGCTGCAGCCACCCCAGCAGCCACTGAGACCTTTCCAAAAGCCATCCAGGCTGGGAGCAATGGGAGCAAAGTGTCCACGTTACTCCACTTCAGATTGAGCTTTAATTTGTATTAATCTTGAGGGTTTGGGGACATTTTGATAGTTTGAAATGAATAAAGCCTTTATCACATGTCTATTTATTGCTCACTCTGCTCCATTTCTCCTGTGCAGCTGCAGGTGTAATAACTGTGGTACTCCTGGGATGATCTGGAAGGAAAATTATTAGCTTTAGGTTTCAGCTTTCAAACTCTCTTCTTGAACACAGGGTCTCCACAAGCCCTGGATGTGGCAATAGTCACAAAGTGCAAAAAGACTCCGCAAGTAGGAGCAGCTTGTCCTTGAAAACCCAAATACTGAAGAACCAAATGTTTCCTCAAAATGCATTTTGAATTTGCCCTGCTAGTAACAGGAGCTCTCTCCAGCCCCCAGACCAGGCTCTCCAACAGACCCTCACCTCATGGGGCAGGCAAATCCATCACCTCCTTGGCTGCTCCTGAAGCATCACTGTGGTACCCACTGCCCACCACGGAGGGCTGAGCCAGCCCAAGTGCTTGGCATGTGCACGAGTGCAGAACCACACACTCAGGCACTACGTTGGGCAAGAGAAGCCATGAGGATGGGTTTTTGCAAAGGTCTCTCCAGTTTCTGACACAAGGAGCACAGGCAGTTTACCTCTAAGGGCTCCTGGACCATGTAACACCTCGGCCGGTGTCATTTCAACCCCCTGAAATGAAGAAGAGCTCTCTTGTCTTTGAAAACCTAGATTCAGAGGAGCCACCTGCCTGCAGAACACAGTGTGTTCACACAGGTTCCCCTTTCAGGTGCCTTTCAAAGGAAGGAGAAATGCACTGATTTTATAGCTCTGGGTTCCAGCAGGACTTTTTTTTCTGTCTCCTCTTAAGAGGATGCTTTCCAAGACCCAGTGACTTAGTTTCCTGCTCACATGACACCACATCCTCCATCTTCCAGCCCGTAAATCCAGCCATGCTGCAAATGATTCATTTCTCATGCACTACAACTAGTTTTCACACTTCTTGAGCAGATGCTGCACTCCAGCCAAGGCACTCCAGCTAGGTGGGCATGGTTCTAACACTCACTTGGAGGAGGACTCCTGCTGAGAGGGGAGAAGTCCAGGATGCTGCCTCAGAGCCTCTTCTGCTTGGCAATGTGTTTCTACTCAAAGCAGAGCAGAGCTCTGCAGCCCTGCCCTGCTGCTGGCCATGTCTTGCAGTCTGCCAGGCTCTGCCCCTTATTTCACATCTCTTTGTTTTTTAATGCCTTGAAACAATATTATTTATTGGTTTCATATTTGTTTTTTTCTTTTCTTAGGCAACTCTTTGCCAAAAGCCAAGACATGAAGGCGATGAGGGAATGCCTCAGACTCACTGACTGGTTTTCTTCCTCACCCTCCTCCACAAAACTCCTTCCTGGCAGTGTTTAACATCTGCCCATGCAAGGCCTGGGTATCACAGATTCAGTGTCACCCAACTTAAAGTCTCCTTTAAAATATGAAAATGTTGTGTATTTTGCTTGGCTAATTTAACATCGTTTGAAGCTTGGTCTGTGTAAACACAGACATCATGTGAGCTATGAAACACTCTGATTCCATTTCCTAACCTTTATGGGGACTTTTATATATGCTTTCCAGTGATATACTATGTTCCTAAGGCATATGGGGAACAATAAAGAGTTTCCCTGGAGCTAGTTAAGCTAATCACAGCTTCTAGATTAAATGTTCTGCAAGATTTTTAGCTTGATCGCTAAAATAAAATACCTGTGCTCTCACAGAGTGATCCTCTGACATCAGACCAACAGATCAGCAGCTGTCTCCTCAGACTATTGTCTGAGGGTATTTCCCAAAATTAAACATTCAAAACTCTTGGTTTTGGCCCCACTTGCAAAAAAAATATCTCTAATGAAGAAAAGAAAAATCCTTGAATGTAGCACTGGCTCAAATTTTCCTCAAGCTTCATAGGATGGAGAATATTCTCTTCTTGCCCCTTAAACATTCAACACTATGCTGAATTCAGGGAAAAACCTTCTTGCCCCCCAAGATCTCTGAGCACTTGGATGCAAAGGAAAAATTAATGGCAAAAACATGTTCTCATCAGTCTGTGTCAATAATGAGTTAAAATGCTGGAAGCCTGGGCCTGGATCCCAGCTATTCATTCCATTTCCTATTAATGTTTACCACTCTTCTCAGAAAAGGAAAGAAAAAAAAAAAAGGGGAAAAAAAAAAAAAAAAAGGAGGAGGGAGAGTTGTAGGAAGGAGAAGAGCCGAAGAAGGAATAAATGCAGCTCTGCTCTCATGCCGGTGTTGGCTGGAGATGCTGCCAGAGCTGCTGTTCCCCTCTCACATGGGTGTAGCAAGACCAGGAATGTAGGATTTGATCCAAAACTCCGTTTCATCTGAGAAGATAAGCTGGGGGGAGATTTTCTTATCGATCCAGACCAGGTCCATGAGAGCACCCCTGCTCTAGTGGGGCTCCCAGCCCTGAAGGCCAGGCATAGTCAGCACACAGTGAGGAGCAAAGGGGACACGGCTCTTTCCCCAGCTCTGCCCACACCTACGTCGCCCATCACCTCACTGATCCCAGCAGAACAAAATGACTGTAAAATAAGGGTGGGGGAGCAACCTGTCCAGAAGTGGGAGGAAGAGGAAATACCTTCCCTGCAGCTCTGCAGGGAAAGACCTTAAGCAGAGAGAAGAAAAGTCCCAGAGGGACTGGGAAGAACCAGCTATGGCAGCCAGTGGCAATGCAAAACTCCACCACGTCTGTCTGGGAAATCCTGAGGATAGCCATCATTTCTATCACAAAACTCCCAGTGGGTTATGCTCGACCGGAGTTCTCCATCCTTTCCTCCAGATCACAGGACTCAAGACCTAAAAATGTGTTCCACTCCACACTTCTAGTGGGTTCCTCCTGAGTTACCTTCTGCAGCCTGCTGGGGTCTATTTTACACCTTCACAAGAGGGCTGGGAGTGTTCTGCCACACTCCTGCTGTTCAGAAATCACACTCATGTCCTGGAAAACCTCTTCTTCTCCCTTTCTCTATAAAGAAAAGACTTGTGTGGAAGTTCTCGGCCCATTCCTTGCCTTGAAAGCAAAATGAGAAAGTAGGTCTCATTTCCCTTCCCTTTTGGCCACAAGAGTCTAGTCCCTCAGAAGCAGCATCTCCTATTCTGAGGTGAGTTGTCCACCTCCCTCCTTCAGCAGCAACTGTCTTGCTCCATGCTGGGACCACTTGTGACCTTCCTTGCAAGGTCAGCATCTCTCAGTGCTTTGGATTGCCAGAAAATTAATACCTCAATCTGCCCCCATTGCTCTGCTGGTTTTCCCCTGGTCCTATTCCAACCTTCACAACCCCTAACACTGCCCAGCAACATGCAGAATCCAAGCTGGCATCCCCTCTGACTCCAGGGTGCACCGAGCAGGCTTGGAGCAGTTAATACCAAGCAGCTGGAGTTCCCACCACAGACCTCACTGGATTCACAACATGGAGAGGTCAGCAAGAAGCAGGAAGGAGAGGAAGCAAAGCAATTGAAAGAAAGATGCTGTATTCTTGCCTCCCAGATGGAGAGGGAGGAGATGGAGAAGCCCCTTTGGGCAGTATCCACAATGACACCGAGCCCTGGTCAGCTGGGAGCATTCAAATTGTCAACAACCCCGTAGAAAAGGCAGATGAATTCCTGTTTTGTACTTGGGAAGAAGCCAGGTGATGTAATCATAGGATGATGGTGAAATACTTTCCATTCCAGCAGTAACTCAAGATGCTAAATAGCAGCTCCGAAAGTTAAACATGGTTAAATCCGTACATCAGGATAGCACAGGCCTGAGAGTTTCTGAAGAGATGGCAGATGAAGAAGTGGCAGCTAATGCTCACCTTCCACACACCATCACGTATCAGGATCAGAGAATCAGAGAATCAGAGAATCATTCAGGTTGGACAAGACCCTTGGCATCATCAAGTCCAACCATCAGCCCTATTCTATGAAGTTCACCCCTAAACCACGGCCCCCAACACCACATCTGAACGACCCTTAAATACACCCAAGGATGGTGACTCAACCACCTCCCTGGGCAGCCCAGTGTCTGACCACTCTTTCAGTGAATTTTTGTTCCCTAATGCCCAGTCTACACCTCCCCTGGTGCAGCTGTGAGCAGGGGTCAAGGATTCCTCTTAAACAGGCTCACAGAGAGCAGAGGGGTGATGATGGACAAAGTTCACCAAGGCCAGAGTGCCAGGCACAGCCCAATCTAAGAAGGCATGAGCAACCACTGGATGTTTCAGAGCTGTAGGAAAAAAATGATTTGTTAAACAAGGCTATTTTAAGCCAACCACTGCAACATCAGTACCAGTCCAACGAGGGTGTGCCCGTCACAGGGTTCAGCCAGAGGAAGGTAGTGACAGCAGTGCCAACCTGGGTACGCTGATGGAAAACAGATTAAGGCAAATTAGCCTTGTACATTTTCTTGATGCAATTACAAGATTGGCTGGGAGAGGCAAGAGTGTTAATGTGACACACTCAGGGGTCTGCAAAGCGTTCCCCTTGGTAACACGTGATATTTCTGCTTCGGAAATTAGAGGGTCCACTGACGCCCTGGGACATATTCAATGCATTAAAACTTGGCGAGCTGATTCTGCTCTGCTCGGAGATCTAAGCAGGGAATGTGGAGAGAGCAGGTCTGTTTCTACTAGAGCCAACAAATTTGGTTCATGCCTCTGGGCTATTTAACATTTTTATCAATGACCCGGGAGAAAGCCCGAAGCGTTCCCAATAAAGTGAAGCTGATGACATGGAAGTTGTAGTGTGGTAAATCCTGGAGGTGAGGGGTTCCTGTTACACAGCAGTCAGGGTGCCTTGGTGAGCTGAGGGAAATGTGCACTTCTGGACAAACACGTGTCAAACCACACCCCCAGGGACAAGGAGGCATTCACTTGCTCCCATCAGGAAGGAGGAAGACCTTTCAAAATGAACCCAGAGAAAAACCACTGCCAAACTGATCAAAACAAAGGGGGGGTGTGGGAAGAGAGAAATCTCAGCATTCCGTCTGGCACTCAGCTGTGAGCATCCTGTATACGGGATGGTGGATTTGCCAATGGAAAGGCTAAAGCAGTGCCAAAAGCTGGAAAAGACAAAAAAAAATGGCCAAAACCTTACCAGAGGACCAGGGGCCAAGGATTACTCCTAAACAGCCACAGAGAGAGCAGAGGGGTGATGATCACCAAGGCCAGAGTGCAGGCTAAGAAGGCATGAGCAACCACTGGCAAGATTTAACAGACAATTCTCCATCTCTGGAAACATTCACATCATGATGAGCTCTATCTGCTCCAGCTCATCCAGGAATCCTTCTTGTAAGAATTTAATCACCCCTATGGCCTTCGAATTTATTGTCTGGGTCATTATCAATGCATTATCAATGGAGGCCCAGACACAAAACAGGCATGAAGACAAAAGCAGCCTGTCCTCAAAGTATCACATATTTACAGGACGTGACTAGAAGGCAGCCAGGACATGCCCTCAACCATCACACCAGGAAGCTACATGGCCCTTGCAAGCCCTTGTCCCACTCTGAAGTGCAAGCACAGGACAGCTGGGACAGACCCTACTGCTCCCCACATTTCTGGGTATGTACATACCCTTGCTTCTGCACCTGCATCCCCAGCATACAGTGGGGTGATGGCAGCTCTGCTGCTTTTGTCCTGAAAATAACAGGCAAGCATGGGCAGGGAAGCCTATCATGGAGCCCACCTCAAGGACACGGATCTGCAAGGGCACAGCCCTAACAAAAGCCACCAGTCAGTCCTATACAGCCTCAGACTGGGATGCCCCAGGTACCAACCCACTACAGCAATAACCCTAGAGGTCACACTTCTGCCCTGAGAGATGGACTTGGACTGGGTCAGTGCTGCAGCTGACCAAGGAGTATCCAGCTGGGTGGGTTGTGAAACTGGGCTGTGGTGTTGGTGGGGCTGGACACTCCAGCACCAGGCTGGTTAGGGGAGCTGGGTCAGGACACTCACACCTCCCTCCTGGCTATGCCCCCCAGGGAAGCAGCAGAAGGAAGGCAATGCAGGGTCTGAAGGGGACATGATGTTGACCCTTCAAGCTTTCCAGAGTGGCATCCTGGTTTCACCTTGAGCGGGAGAAGACAGTCTTCTAGGTAATCAGGTTTCTCCACTTCCCACCGTGTCACCAGCTCCAGCTCTGGAGCCCTCAACACAGTAAAGACATGGACCTGATGGAACAGGCCCAGAGGAAGCCACAAAGATATCAGGGGGCTGGAACACCTCTCCTATGAGGACAGGCTGAAGGAGCTGGGGTTGTTCAGCCTGGAGAAGGCTCTGGGGAGACCTTAGAGCACCTGCCAGTGCCTGAAGGGGCTGCAGGAAGGCTGGAGAGGGGCTGTTTCCAAGGGCCTCTAGTGAAAGGATGAGGGGTAATGGGTTTAAATTAGAGAAGAGTAGATTTAGACTGGATATCAGGAAGAAGTTCTTTCCCTTGAGGGTGGTGGATCAGTGGAACAGGCTCCCCAGGGAGGTGGTTGGGGCACCATCACTGGAGATACTCAGGGTGAGGTTGGCCAAGGCTCTGAGCAACCTGGTCTAGTTGAGGGTGTCCCTGCTCACTGCAGGGGGGCTGCACTAGATGTCCTTTGGAGGCCCCTTCCAGCCCTAGACATTCTATGATTCCTCGCCTCCTCAGAAACACCCGTGAGCTAAGACAGTACATCATACATCTCTGACAGCAAAAGTGTCACGACCAGCTTCTGCTGGGCAAATCCACCCTGTGGTTGCACAAACGCGACGAAGAAGAGCCCGCCTGGTCCGAATGCAGCACTCAACTGTGGGACAGACACCCTGCAGGGATGCAGAGAAGCTGGAAAGGGACACGGGGTTCAGTAGGTGGGCCCTGAGCAGGCAGAGAGCCTGGCAGGCAACACAGAGAGCGGACGGCACAACGGCTCTGCAGAGGGGAGCCAATGAACAGGGGAGGCAGGGAAAGAAATGCGGTTAATGTGCTGCATGGGAGGGACAGGAGGGGGGAAAAGGGGGGAGGCAGCAGACAAAGAACAGGGCGATGGAGAAAAAAAAAAGAGGCAGGCGGGGAGCCGGGGAAGGTGAAGCAGAGAAGCAGGGACAACGGGGCTGGGTGTGCCGGGGAGAGGGAGGTTGCGGGGAGCCCCTCTCTGGTGCAGCTGGAAGGAGCTGGGAAGGGAGTGGAGAGGAGCAGGCAGCCAGCCTCTTGCAGGGCCCTGCAGGATTGGCCAGCAAGACCCAGCACAATGAAAATCTCTTAACCACACAGAATTGTTAACTGCCCCCAAATCCTTTTGTGCTGGGGCTGCAAGCTTAGAAGAGCTTAAGCTGTTAGATGCATGAACTTCCTCCATAAATATCCCCTGTGTACACGGCCGTGTACACAAGCAGGCTTGCGCTTTATTAGCCAGATGAAAAGTCCAGTGGAGAAAATGAGTAACTCCTTCCAGCTTTTGCAGCTGTGGGGAGGGTCCATTTGTTGCCCTGGACACCCTTGGACACCAGGACCCCTTGGTGGAACAGGACCAATAAGCCATGTACCCCCCCTGCTCTCCCTGCCACGTCCCCTTTTGGGCAAGCGAGCCGTGTGAGAGCACTTTGCCCCCAAAGTCTACTCAGATTTGCTTTTGTTTTGCTTCTGGAAAGGGGCCCAGATTCCCTCCCACCCCTGGAAACCCGAGGAAACCTGTCGGCCACATGTATGAGCAAGTCCCTGAAACCAGGCGGCTTGTAGGGGGGACCCCATGGGGACAAGGACACACCAGGAGGTGGGCTGGGCTGCAGGGCTGCATCCCCCACCCTGAGCTGGGGAGCACTGGGGAGGACTGGGGAGGACTGGGGAGGACAGTCTGTTCTCTGCCTCACCCAGCTGAGGTGATCAGCCCCTTCCACAGTCCTCTGCAGGGGGCTGTGAGATGATGAGGGAGGGGGAATGCTACAGTTATCCTGCCACCTCCATGGCTGGCTCTCCTCCCACACCCCACTCTTCTTTGGGGGGCTGCTGGGGGAAATATGGCACAAGTCTGGGGTCCCATCCAGCCCCGATCGCACAGCAAGGTGAAGGGGAATGGGAAGGGGAAGAGGAAGGTGAAGGGGAGGCAGCCCTGGAGCCAGCTGCCCCACAGAGACGGTGTGCTGCCGGCCACCGGGTGATTGATGATGGCGGGGAGCGGGGGGCCGGGCACACGCCAGCACTGGC
>JANHGL010020025.1:0-18851 GCA_024611195.1 Ceyx melanurus
CCCGTTCCGCGGGTGCCCCAACTCCCTCGGTCACCCCCCCCGAGCCCGGCGGCAAGGATGCGCGCCTGGAAGGCGGTGGCCAGCACGCTGGCGCTCAGCGGGGCTGACGTGGTGATCACCACCCTGCTCTACACCCACGGCCGGGGCGGCCGCGATGTCCTGCAGGACCTGAGGAACTTCAACATCTTCAACTCGCTGCTGGACATCTGGGGGGGCTGCCTGTACCGCAGCTGCGTGCTGCTGGGGGCAGCCATCGGGGTGGCCACCAACACAGCCTACGGCCCCCGGCGCCTCAGGGCATCGCGGACCTTCATCGCCGTCGTCTGCCTCCTCATGGGCATCTACATGATGGCCAAGCTGCTGCTCTACTCGGAAGTGCGGAGGACCATCAAGGACCCCTGGTTCTGGGGGCTCTTTGCCTGGACTTACGTGGCACTGGCAGCCACCTTTGGGCTGTGGCAGCTGCTGGCCTGTGTCACCTCCTCCCGTGAGGCGCTGGGGACTGGCTCAGAGTCCCGTGCCGAGGTGGAGGAGAGCTGTGATGGGGCTGCCCCGCGGGACAAACGGGAGGAGGCGGCGGGTCCCACCATCCATAAGCTGCTGTCCTACACCAAGCCAGATGCCGTTTTCCTGGGGATCGCCTCCTTCTTCCTCCTCGTGGCTGCACTGGGTGAGTGAAGGGAGCCTGGGGGGGAGCCTGTGCTGTGCTCCCATCCTCACTGGAAGGGAAGGTGCATTATAGGGGGGGCTTGGCAGCACCCCAGGATTGCTTTCTCCTGGTTGCTGGGTGGCACATCCTGCATGAGCTGGGTAAAAAATGCAATGGGGGCCAAAAAAGATGCCATAGGAGATACAGTGCACTGGGAAATGAAACATCCCCACGTGCCACTAAGGGCTGCACCTCCTGAGGCTTAGTGTGAGGTGGCCAAATATCTTCATGGTGGGGACAGGATTGTCACAGTTGGAAATGCAGGTCCTGTGCTGATCCCATGCAGTGGGGCTGAAACCCCATGTCCTCTGCTTGTCTGGCAGGAGAGACCTTCCTGCCCTACTACACAGGGCTGGCCATCGACGGCATCGTGGTGCAGAAGAGCATGGACCGCTTCTCCACGGCAGTGCTGGTCATGTCGCTGCTCGCCATAGGAAGGTAATTGCAGGGGCTGGTTTTGGCCCCGACCAGGAGCAGTTTGGGGTTTTCCCACAGGAGCTGCTGCTGCTGGTGGTGGTAGTGGTGGTGGTGGTGGTGGTGGGTATGGGCTGTGTCACCAGCAACCACTCCACCAAGTCCCTGCCAAATACCTCAGGACACACTTTCATTTCTCTGCACCCCGTGATGGTGCAGAGAGGTGGCAGCCACGAGGCCATCGTGTGGCTCTCCACATCCATCTGCTCGTGGTGGGGCAGCAGAAGCAGACTCAGGGAAGGGGGATCCCTAGGGAACACTGTCCCAGCAGCTCTATGTCCCCTCCTGAAGCTTGTCATTCCTGGGGTTAGGACCAGCCGTAGCACCCAGAAGAGGCGTGGGCTGGTTTAGCCATCTCATCCCGGGGTGGAAGGTGGTGCCACAGTGCAGCAGTGCCCAAGCCCTTGGCCTGGGCATGGGGGTGTTTGTGTTGCTGAGGAGCGGGTTTCGTGTCCATTGGTCTATAACGTTTCTTATCTGCAATTAGCTCATTTGCCGCAGGTGTCCGGGGCGGAGTTTTCACTCTCATATTTGCAAGACTGAACATTCGCCTTCGCAACTGCCTCTTCAGGTCGCTGGTGGCCCAGGAGATGAGTTTCTTTGATGAGAATCGCACAGGTTGGTTCCTCTTTCCCCTGGATTTGCTCTATCCTGTCGATCCCGTCCTGGTGGTTTTGTTCTTTCCCCTTGGCTTGCCCTACGAACACGCAGCAGCCTGGGGACAGTCGGTGACAGCACCCAAGTGCTCGTGTTGAGAAGTAGAAGCAGAAAGCTCTTCCCTTTTGGTTCCCTCCCACTGTGGGATCGGGACAGGTTTGCCCAAGCACCCTGAGGATGTCCCGCTGCCACCCATCATGTTGACATCCTCATCTCCAGCCTACTTCTCCAGTACAGACTGGTCAGCCCCTCTCCAGCTCTGCTCCAGGTAGCAGAAACCTCAGAAGTGTGAAGCTTGCTGGGCATGCTTGTTGCTTTCCCTGCTCGCAGTTCAGTCCTGCCCAGGTCCGTGCCACCCTGGTGTGGTCCCAGCTCGCTGGAACTTGGCAGATGTAATTTCGTCTCGGTGCTATTTTTAGTTTTGAGGCTGTTGCCGTATTTAGCAGTCGCTGCACGGTGCCCTGGTAGCTGAGGACACCAGAGCTGTTATTGTAAGTGGGATATGGGTAACCCGGGACTTACCCAGGAGCGTGGGAATTCAGCTGGACTCAAACACAGGCCATGTATTTAGAAATTCAGGGTGACTTTTGCCCGCTGTGATGTTCAGCTCCACCCAAGGGCACTGCAGGAGCTTCACTCCTTAGTTGCTGGACCCATGATCTCAGGATCACTTGGGTTCCAGGCTGCAGGGCATGTGGCTAAGCCCAAACAGCCCTCTCCAAATCCACCTCACTCTCCAAGGTGTGCTGTGCCCTGGCTGGTCTTGCTGGGAGGGTGAGGGAAGGTGCCAGCAATCCCTGGAGAACTCCTGACATAATTTAGAAAGGAACTTGAGGTTGGATTGATGACTCTGGTAGTGCCTTCAGCAGCCCAGCAAACTCTCCACCCATGTACCTGCTGCCCATCTGCATGCCCACAGGGTGCTGCTGCAGTCCACTTTGCTGTCCCACAAGCCATCCTTGGTGACCTAGGGATGTAGCTCATGCCTTTAGATGCATGTCCCTCATGCATGCAGCAATTCAAGCTCCTCTGTTTTGCTTTGCATCCACAGCAGTGGAGTCACTCCCCCCATTCCATGCCACCCTTCAGAACCCCAGGGAGGGGCTGGGTTGAATGAGGAGCTCCATCTGGCACAGGACATGGGACATGGCTAGGCAGTGACCTGCTGTGGTGACATGTCTCCACTCTCCTCTTCTCCACCCCCTTGTTGCTGCAGGGGACGTCATCTCCCGCCTGACGTCAGACACCACCATCGTGAGCGACCTGGTCTCCCAGAACATCAACATCTTCCTGCGCAACGTGGTGAAAGCCACGGGGGTGATCTTCTTCATGTTCAGCCTCTCCTGGAAGCTCTCACTCGTCACCTTCATGGGCTTCCCCATCATCATGCTGGTGTCCGATGTCTATGGGAAGTACTACAAGGTAGGCAGGAGCAGCTGGCGTGGCCATGGTGTGCTGCAGTGCTGGGCTGTGCCCCTCGTGAAGCCACCATGGAGATTGTGGGTGGCCTTGGAGTTGTTGGGGTTGATGCTCGAGTGCTCTGCTGCCAGCAGTGAGTACAGGGAGGGGCCATTAAATCTGTATGGGCAGACAAGTGCACCTTGCTTCATGCTCAGGAGTGGAGGCATCTTAGGTTTGACAGGAGAGGTAGCTTGGCCTTGAGATGTGCCACATGTGTCTGTCCTTGTGTAATCTCCTTGTTCTCCACTCCTTTCCCTTTGGAATAATTTGGTGGGGGTTAAACCTAGTGCAAAGCTCCCTCCCTCTGCCTGGGGCTAGTGTGGGCCAAGGGCTGTGCCTCATCCCATGGACCATGCGGGTCCTATGGTGCTGCTCCCCACAACTATTACTGGTGCTTTCCACTGTGCTGGGGACAGGTGCTGCCAAAACAGGGTCCTTGGGTGCTGCCTTGCCCAGCCACAGCTCCTCCTGTGGGAGGAGTGGAGCTGCGCTTGGTCTCCAGACTTGTCCTTGCTGACCATATCCCATCAGGCCCCTAGGAGCAGCAGTCTCCAAGTGGGCCCAGACATGGCACTTCACCTTTTGCAGCCCAGGTCCCTTAAGGACAGCACAACAAATCCATTTTCCTGGCACAGCATCCCGGGCTGTCCCAAGGGGGTGGGATACATCCCGGTGCTCACCCTTGTTGCCCGTGGCCTTGGAAAACATCACCGTGCCTTCTTTTCCCAAGCCCAGAAGAACCTGGGGGTGTGTGGGGAGATGTGCCACGGTCAGCCTGCCACCCGCTGAGCCCCCTCTGCCTCCCCCTGCTCCCTGCAGAAGCTCTCCAAGGACGTGCAGAACGCCCTGGCCAAGGCCAACAACACGGCCGAGGAGACCATCTCCGCCATGAAGACCGTGCGCAGCTTTGCCAATGAGGACGCCGAGGCCAACGTCTACTGGCAGAAGCTGCAGCAGGTTTACAGACTCAACAAGCGTGAGGCCATGGCCTACACCTACTACGTCTGGTCCAGCGGGGTAGGTGACCAGCACCAGGGCTTCCCTGGTGGAGGACGTTGCTTCAGGCCCCACACGGCGCACGTGCTTCTCCTCTGCTTCCAGGGAGCTTGGCCTTGATGTGCTGCTCAGCATGTGGCTCTTGATTCTGATTTGGTTTTTATTGTTTTGGTTATTTTTATATATGCAGTTCCCCCCATAGGGCAGTGCTGCACCGCGTGCCACTGACCAGTCTGGTTTTACTCTTGCAAATAAGAATATAATTGATAACCCCTCAAGGTCGTGGAGAGCCCCGTGCTCCTGAGCTGCTGCATTGCTTGCCTGTGCCAGCTCATCTCCGGGATCCGGCTGGGAAGCAGCCGTGCTGTTGGTTGGGCTTCTGCTCAGGACCAGAGAGTTTTCTGTGTGTGGGTGGTGGCAGGAGGAGGCTGCTGGCAGTTGGCTTTGGGCTTTTTTTTTTTTTTTTTTTTTATTATGGTTTTTTTTTCCTCCCCAAATGGTTTTTCATCATTTAAGACCAGATGGTTCAGGACTTCTCCTGCATTGGCTGATAACTAAAGCTCTGTGAAACTTTCACGTGGGGCTGCCCTTAGCTCTGCGTGCTCAAGGATCTAAGTAGTCTGCGGTGAAAGGATTGTGAGTTGTGGTGCCCTCGTGTAGCCATGGGAGATCTGATGACTTCCCAATGTGGAAGCAAAATGGGAGTGTTTTTAGCATTGGTCACCCTCCCCAGAGTGTGAACTGGGTCAGAACAGATCCTGCCGAGTCAAAGACAACAAAACCCTCTCAAAACTGATCCAGCAGGGCTCATAGAGAAAGGAGCTGGTGGATTTAGCACAGCCCTGGTACAGCCTTTCTCAGAAGGAACACAGGATCTTAAGGTCAGATCATGGCAGGAGCAATAGAAGGATTTTTTTTTTTTCCCCCTAGTATTTTTGTCTGTGTGAATTTACAGCCTGTCCCTCAAACATCACACAAAGCACCAGGGCATCACCACTTTTCTGAGCACCCAGGCAGCCTGGAACAAAACCATCTAAATAAAGGCAGGAGCATTTGTCATACCAGAGCTCATCAGTCTTCTTTCTAGAGTAGGTGGTACCCCCACACACACACTGATTTCAAGCAAGAGTTGTCATTGTGCTTCAGGAACTTATACGTGCAAGGAGGATTTTATTTTTTTTTTTTTTTTGCATTAACTTTTGGCTTGATTTTTGTGTTCTAAATTCAAATGTGTCGCCTCCTCTACCAAAGTTTATTTTAGTGGTGAGGAGACTGCATGTGTTGGATAGTTTGAGTGTAGATTATTAGGGCTTTAATCCAAGAGAGGAGCTCATGAGATGCTCTGTTATTTTAGATAAATTCTCCCTCCGTGGCTGCTGCCCCTTTGGAGATCTGTTTTGTGGAAAGATGCCAGCCCAGCTCCTTCAATCAGCCCCTGTGCTGGAGTTGTTTGTCCTTTCTCCTGTCCGTGCTCACTGCTGAGGCTGTCAGCTGTTCTTGGTGCTGCTCAGCTCAGGATAGAAATGTCAGCACACGGCCTGTGGGCTGTTGTGTGAGTAATTACAAATGCACCAAAAGATCAGCCTTGTCCATGCTGATTTTTGGGGTGTTTTCTTGCTTTCAGCTGACTCTCCTGGTGGTCCAGGTCAGCATCCTCTACTATGGTGGGCACCTCGTGATCTCGGGGCAAATGACAAGTGGGAACCTGATATCCTTCATCATTTATGAGTTTGTCCTGGGAGACTGCATGGAGGTGAGTCTGGTTTACCCCTCTGGGCTGCCCCATATCAAAATGATGTTTATCCTCTAGAGCAGTCACAGGGCTAGATCCACTGTTGACTTTCCCACAGCCCATTTCCTTGGCACTGTGGCTATGCCCACCAGTGAGATGATTCTCTCCTCTGCTCCCCACTCCCATCCTGCTGTGGCCTCACAGCTTGAATGCACCCAAAACAACTCATCCCCCAAAAGGGCAACTGGGACCACAGGGGTCAGACTGGCGCTGCTGAAGCGCAGCATCCTGGCTGCCTCTCAAGCACATTTCCTGGCATGAAGGATGCAGGGATTACAAAGCTGCCTGTTAAATTTCAGGCTTCATTAAAAATTATATTACTTTTCTGGGGTTTTTTTCCCTTTCCCTGGAATAGGCTGCAAGCTGCTGCGTTGGCAGCGCGTTAGCAAGATGGGATGGTGGGTGGGATGGCAGAGCCCACCCAGGGCTGCCTTCCCCTTGCAAAGGCATAATCTTGGCTAATCAAGGCAGAAATAATCAATCAAGTCGAGGTTTCCTCGCAGCCAAATGTGGTTTCAGCAGGTCTTCAGCCTTTGTGTAGTGGCAGAGAAAAGCTGGAGGCAGCTGGCCTGGCTCTCACCATCTACTCAGCTGACTGCAGGCTCTGGTGGTGTTTCCAGGCTGTGGTTTTGGTGTGTGTTTCATTTGGTTTAGGGTTGGTTTTATTCCCTCCTGATGGGAGGGGTAGTTGCAGTACAAGCTGTTCTGCAGCTCTGGGTTTAATGTTGGAAAGAGCTGACATGATGGGGGTTTATTCCAGGAGAGCTGATGTCAGTGCACAGCAAGTCCAGTTGGGAAAGCACAATGGTAAATAGACTAGGACCGTATCCCAGCAGGGAACAGCCTTATCAGCTGCCAAATGGTTGTCTAGTAGGGTCCAGCCTGGAGCTGCTCTGCATTTGAAACACGTGTGTTTGGGAATGAGCTGGCCACCCTCAGAGGCTGGTGGGATGTGCACCATGTGATCAATGGACTCTCTTCACCCATTGTGCTGGGGAGCTGCTGGTCTCGAGCAGAGAGAGCTGAGTGGAGGTTTTTGTTGGAAGTTTGGATTATATGTCTCCTGGTGCACATCTTCTCTTCCCAATCCACGTGTTTCCTTCTTCTGTTCCCCTCTGAACCTACCTATGCACAAAACACTCTTAGCTGCCCTTTCCCTGGGTATGTCCCCTCTGTCCACTGCAGAGTGGGGAGAGCTTTCTTCTCCTGTCTCTGATGACTGTAGTTAATATCAGATGATAAAAGACTTGACAAAACTTCAACCATTCTCCTTATGAGTGGCACTGGCTTATCCATCTCATGGGAGGCTCTCACCGTTGCCTCTTCCTTTCCAGTCCGTCGGCTCCGTCTACAGCGGCCTGATGCAGGGGGTGGGAGCTGCTGAGAAGGTGTTTGAGTTCATCGACCGCAAGCCAACCATGGTCCATGATGGGTCCCTGGCCCCAGAGCACGTGGATGGGAAGGTGGAGTTCAGAAATGTCACCTTCTCCTACCGCACTCGCTCTGCAACACAGGTCCTCCAGGTGAGCCCGGTGGGCACAGAGCTGTCCCTGCCATAGGGCATCATGCACCTCTTCTCCCTCACAGCCACAACTGGTACCCAGCCTGTGGGGATGCCAGCTGGCCTTCTGGAGATGGGTAAAGACAGGCTCAGGGGCACTCTGGGAAGCAGACAGAACAGCAAGTGGTTAGGGTCAGCCTTCCTTAGAAGGAATGGGATGTATTAATATAACCCTCGTTCACCACTCAGGCATTAAACACATCAGCAGGGTGCAGGGCTTCGTGCCAAGCTGCCTTGGACCGTTTTCTTGGGAGAAGGGCCAGGGTCACAGTGCAGGGGGTGGCAGCAAAGAGGTTCCTTTGCTTTGCAGTTTTGCGAGGAACTGCTACATCATCAGGCGAATTGAAAACAATTTTGGAGGCTTGTTGCTTCCTCTGAGCCAGGAGAGATGGCTGATTGTGGCACGTCACCAAGGTGGGGGTTACTGAGACCAGATTCCAACTACTTTTCTTCTATAGAGCCTGAGTCACCACCCCAGGACCCTGGGGAAATCCAGGACCTGAGTGTGCTCTTTATTCCATGTTGCAGAACGTGTCCTTCACTCTGCACCCCGGCAAAGTGACGGCGCTGGTGGGTCCTTCAGGGAGTGGGAAGAGCTCCTGTGTCAACATCCTGGAGAATTTCTACCCTCTGCAGGACGGGCAGGTGCTGCTGGACGGGCGACCCATTAACATGTACGATCACAAGTACCTGCACTCAGTGGTACGAGCGACTGATACCTGTATTCTCACTACAGCCTGCTGTGGTCAGAGGGGAAGGATGGTAGTGTTGCATGTCACTCTGGACTGGCAACTTCTGAAATGTCCAGAAAGCTGGAGGGGGTCCAGGAAGGGAATTCAGCTCATTTGTGGGGGTGGAAAGGAAAAGGATGGTGAGTGGTTTCCAGGGGAGGGAGAAGCCTTCCAAAAACAGAACAAAAAAATGTGGTTTGTATTTTTTGGCTAATGCGGTAGAAATATGTTTTCGGTTGCTGGATTAATTATCATCTACATTGGATTTGGAAAAAGAATTTTGCATTCCTCCAGCACTTTCTACCTTAAGATCTGAAAGAAATTCTTAGCTAATGGGGAGCTAAACCTCTCGGGATCCTGGCACCAGCTGGAGCACCAGAGGGGCTGGGTGGTTTGCCTGGGAGAGGGGTCTGGGCCCCTTGGCTGTCATCTGTGCCAGCACAGATCAGCCTTCATCTCCTCTGCAAGAAACTGCTGCCTTTGTTTGCCCCCAGAGCGAATGGCCTCACCAGTCAGCAGGAAAACCAGAGTACAATTGATCAGAGACAGGCTGGAAAGCCAAAGTCAGTGTGACTAATTTACATTCCTTGCCCGTGCTGAGTGAAAATGAAAAGACAAGCAAGCCTTCCAGTTTAGAAAGCCTGGTGTGCTGTTAGGAGCATGGGGAGAAGTCAATTAAAATATGACTGTGTCCCACTGGCTGTCTTCATGCCCAGCTCTGAGGAATAATTTGGAGGATTCAATTCATTTCAATATCGAGGGTTTGACAGAGCTGGCTGACCACAAGAGTGATCAGCAATGGCTCCAAGGTAGGACAGGGAGGCTGTTGCTTAGCAATTGAGGAATTGCAGCAGCTATGTCCCTAACTTGCTAATTTTGGATTAAAAGGTGCAGGAGGGCTCATTCATGTGGCCCCAGTGTGATTGCTTGGCCTTGAACAGAAAGTGAGCAAGAGGCTGGGACAGGGTCTTTCCAACCTGCCTTGTCCCAACAACTGGTTTACCATTCTGGGAAGGGCAAACAGTGACAGGTCTGGAGGAAAAACACAGTGGGGTCTTAGAGTGGGATACGTGTCCCAGATGCCAGTGTACCTCCATTGCATCAGGTTTCTTTCATGCAAAATAGCTTCCCAGCATCCTCTTTGGAAGCTCCCATTGAGACACTTCTGTATCTTGGTTTAATGGTCGAGCCCTTACCCAGCAGAAACAACTGCAGATGAACTAAGCTGGTGTGTCTTCTGCTCTTCCTTCCTGACCTGCTGCTGTTCCCATCCTCTCTGCAGATCTCCCTGGTGAGCCAGGAACCAGTCCTGTTCGCCCGCTCTATTGCGGATAATATTTCTTATGGCTTAACTTCAGCCTCCTTCGAGTCGGTGGTTCAGGCTGCCCAGAAGGCCAACGCACACACCTTCATCACTGAGCTACAGGATGGCTACCAAACAGGTACCCAAATCCCTCCATTTGCACTTGAAAGCATTGCCCAGAGAAGGAAGGCAGAGAGTCTCCCCTTGGGTGGGAAGCCAGGCAGTTAGTGATGGACACAAATACGTGTCAGCTTGGTGGTGGTGTAGAGGCAGCTATGTGATTTTTAGCAGCTCTTTCATTTTTATTTTGACCCCTTTCTCTCTCTTGACCCACCAGAGGCAGGTGAAAAAGGAGCCCAGCTGTCAGGTGGCCAGAAGCAGAGAGTGGCAATTGCCAGGGCCTTGATCCGAACCCCTCCAATCCTAATCCTGGATGAAGCCACGAGCGCGCTGGACGCGGAGAGCGAACACGCGGTGAGTAGGTGTCTTGGGTATTTGGGCTAAAGAAGCAATTCAGGTTTGGAGGAAAGGCTGCAGCTTCAAGTTCCAGCCTGTGGACAAGATTGGTCTTGATGTGGTGCAATCAGAGGTTTGGGTAAGATGCTAATTCCTGAGCAGGAATTTGCTTCCAATATTGCTGTAGCCACCAGAAAGGGGATAATCCCGTGCTCACAGCAGGCAACACCTGACAAACCTGATGAGCTGGGGATGTCTGCCCATCTCTTGAATGTGGAAAGCGATAATTGGCAAACACACAGCAACTCTGTGCAGATTTTTAGGACTGGATAGGGAGGAAGACCCTAACAAACTGCAGCAGGGAGAGTAGGAGTGTCCAAGCTAAAATCCCAGCTGAGGCTCCAGAGAGGCCACACTTGCAAGAAAAGCCCTGAGCTTTCTGTGACCTAAGATGGTTTATCTGGCTGGGAGCCTGCAGGATCAGACCTGTGTATACCACGCCCGTGGGCTGGCTGGACCAAGACGGTCTTTTTGGGCTGCGCTGTGAGAGCCAGGAGCTGGGGATGGACATGCTGGTGCTGGTAGTGCTGCAGGGAGCCCTGTGTCCACACAGCCAGAGGAGAGCAAACCTCCTCTCCAGAAGTTTCTTAACACCACCCATGAAGCTGTTGTCTCCTTCCAAAGCGGAGCCGGTGGTGCTCGGGCGCTAACGACCTTTCCTCCCGCGCAGATCCAGCAGGCCATTTACGGCGACTTGCGGAACCACACGGTGCTCGTCATCGCCCACAGGCTGAGCACGGTGGAGAAGGCTCACAACATCATCGTGCTGGACAAGGGCCGCGTGGTGCAGCAGGGCTCGCACAAGGAGCTGATGGAAGAAGGAGGCCTTTATTCCAAGCTGGTGCAGAGACAGATCCTGGGGCTGGAGGGAAGCGCGGCGGACGCTCTCCCAGCTGCCGGCCGAGGGGATTCGGCGAGGGCGCCGGGCGGGCTGGAGGAGGAGTTCAGGATAGACCATTCCCTGCCGGCTGCGGCACAGGACGATTACAGCACCACGGCTCCCAAGTGAGAGCGGCGGTGGCTGGCGCTCGAGTCGCTCGCCGGGATGCTGGGACTGGTGGGGGCGGCTCGCCGAGGGGCCGGTGAGCTTCCCGCGCGCTCCTGCACACACAAACGCGCTCTAGAGCTTCCTGCATTGCGGATCCAGCTGCCGGCTGGTTTAACAGGGAAACGGATTTATTCCAGGGAGTTGGGTCTTTAGCAATTCCCAGCGTTTCTACTGGGTTTCTTTTCGTACTACCAGTAATTCCTCTCTGGGACTTTTCTCCCACTGATATGCATGTGTAACTGCTATTAACTGTCATGGATGTTAAGTGCATGCAGGGAGGGGAAGAGTGAAAACCCCTTCAGGAATTCCAGGGGGTGGCTTTTGTGGCTGGATAGAGAAACGGTGACTGTAAAACAAGGGGCTTCTCCCGCTATCCATCTATGGGGCCAATCCAAAGTCTGCTGAAGTCCGTAGGGACCTCCCTTTGGCTTTGGTGATGACAGGATTGGTCCCATGGGGCTGAGCACTGGGAGTAGTTTTGCACTGAGTGCCTGCAGGCTCAGGCTCACAACTGCTGCTGCTGGGCTTGTACCGTGGAGTAACCACCCGTGATGGAACAAGCCAGGGGACCGGGAGGCAAGAGGTTGCTTTCAGATTTGCTCTTGGTGCTTGGTGGGCATTCGTTTTTAAGGATGAAAAGTTTTACCATAATTGGGTTAGGTTTTGGGGTTTGGGTTTTTTTGGTTAGGTTTTATTTTTGTTGGTTTGGGTGGGGATGGTTCGGGGTCTTTTTTGCAATATATTTGTGTGCATTGTGCAATGTCTGTCTGGCTCCAGCATCCACTGAAAATTGGTCTGTTATTCCAGATTTTTTTTAAACTCACAACCCTGGTGCTGGTTTGAAAAACAAAAAAAAAACCCAAAACCACAAACCAAACAACACTACTAAAGACAGGCATAAAATACTAAAAGACAGCACTTTATAAATGCCACCAAAGCTTTATTCAGCTTCAGGCCACACTAGAGACTTCACTGCATGGGAAATCCATATGGTCACTTTCCTGGAAGTCTGACTTCAGCTGCCTGAACTTTAAAATGTGTTTCTTTTGAATATTATTTATTACCTTTCAGTATGAGGGACAGACAGAAATGTGTTGCTCCTTAGCCCTTTTGGGTAATGGCTCTGGCTTAGTAGTGTTATCCTGCCATAGCTTGGTGAAGAAACCTATGCAGCCAGGCAGGTGCTGTTGGAAAAATAGCATTTATTTGGGGAATATTGACTTCAGACTGTGCGTAGTTAAGAAATTCTCTCAAGCACTTTAGCTCTCATGTTTTCCAATATTTGAATGCTGCTGTGTTTTACTTTCTGGCAGGTTTGCATTTTTGTTGTTGGCAATGTTTTGTTTTCGTTCAGTGATGTTTTACAAACTCTTTAGTGTCCTTGAGGAGGGATGCTCAAAAAAAAAATAAAAATACTACCTCTGCCATTCAACATCGAGCCAGTCCAGTGAGGGTGGTTTTCACATTCAGGATTTTCAAGGTAATGTGGATCCGAGATGGTGGCTGGATCCAGCTGCACACGTTCTGGCTCCCTTGCAGGGAATGACAAGAGGAACCCACAGAGAATTAGGTAGGTAAAAGTCTTTGGCATCTGGTAATGCCTGTGAGCTATAGCAGTAGGTATAACCTGTTTCAGAACTTGTTTTCATCCCAGATCCCATCCCCTAGTCAGCCTGGCAGGAAGGAGTGGGCAGTCTAACCCGTTCTCAAAGCACAGTGCTTCCCAACCAGAATCCTTCCAGCCACTTGCTTTTGTGACACACACACAGCCTGTGCCTCGGAATGAGGGCTCTTCTTGTCTTATCTCTGCACTTAGGAACCCTCTGTCACCCTCTGAGCTCTCCAGCTCACCCCTTCAGTACATGGCCCTGCATTCCTGCTCCATGAAAGTGTGCTTTGTGGGGATGAAGAGGTTGGGGGTTCCCCCCCCAGCACTGGCAGGCAAGTGATTCGTTCTGCATTTTGATCAGTACCTGGGAGCGGAATGCGGCCAGTGGTTTGTAGAAGTGGAATTAATTTCTGCTTGATTGAAAAGCTAGGGGAAGGGAGGGGGGAGGCTTGCTAGCAACTAGGGGAAGCCAAGTCTCCCTGGGAAGTGCTGTTAGGACAATGGGAGTCTGTCTGTGAAATGCTGGCAAGGAGGATGTCGCCGTGTCGTGTGTGTCCCTCCCAGGCAGTGCTGCAAGAGGGGAACTGGAGGATACAGTTGGATTTGTTTTATGGGCAAAGACTACAGTGGATTTCAGGAAGGGGAGCCCTGCTTCCCAAGCCTGTTGGGATGGTAATCCCAGCTCAGGTCCAAACAGCTTCAACTCAAATGGCACACTGGAAACAGCAGATTGTCTCTGCTGGTGGCACCAGTCCAAGCTGATAACTTTGTTGCCACAGGTGCTGAATTCTCTCTTTTGCATCCAGATAACTCAAGGCTGTTTTTCCAATGAGCCTTACATCTCGTGGCTTGAACAAGTCTTTTTATTGTGCTCTTGGCATCTGACAAGTGGATCTGCCTGTGCACTGAAGCTGTGAGGGTCTTCTGATGGCCTGTAAGCTTAGTGGGAGCCCCAGACACCACCAGGATTCCAGCAGGACTCATCTAATGCAGACGTTTCTGCTGGCCCAGTACAGCCCCTATGACTACAGAAAATCCTGCTTTTCAACATTATTCCAACTCTGACTTCTCTTTGAAGTGAAAATCGGGGTCAGAGATGCCCATTAGCCAACCTAAGCCTAGTAGTGAAGATGAGCTTATCTCAGTGCAGCAGTGGGAATTGCTCCAGTGCTGGAACATGAGCTGTTTCCTGGAGCTGCCCTGTCTATTGGGCCTGCCTGCCTGTGGGCAGGCTCTGTGTTTCAGGCTATTCTCCTGGAAACAAGGCCACTGTTCCCTCTGAAACCCTGAACTGTAGTATTTTGTGGCTGCGGGTTTGCCCAGAGTTGATGTTTACATGGGAACGTGAACACAAATCTGTTCAGGAGCTTCTCAATTACAGTGACACAGATAAAAAAGTTTCTTCTCAAAGGGAAGAGTTTCTCTGCTGGGAACTTAGATGGGTTTGTCTGAAACCTCAACTCAGGGAGCACAGCTTGAAGACTCATAGCTGATTTGGAAGCAATTAAGCATTTGAAAGCACGACTGATGACAAAGGTTGACAGTCTGTTCCACAGCAGGTTGTTTTCCTCACTAGGAATAAGCTCTAACCATTCCCTGTAACAGGTATAACCACAGCTTTATTTGATTTAAACATTGGAGAACCCTATCCAAGGTGAAGTGCAAGAATAGATCCTGCAGTCCTAGCAATCCCCCAAGGACATGTATTTACCCCATATCATTGCACAGACGAGGTATGTGGCTGGCTGACCCAGTAAATGAGAACATTGTCCTGGAGAAAACACAGCTGTGTTTATTCCCACACCTTGTCTCCCAGTGCACCAACTTCTGCCCCAGTAGGCAATGGTGTTTGTTTCAGTGGCTGCACTTTCTAGGGCTTCAGCAGGTCTGGAAATACCACAAGCAAATAGTGCTTCTAGCTCAGGCTCAGAGATGTGTCAGGGAGGAAAAACAGTATTTGCCTTTTCTACTCCAGCTGCAGTGTGAGCTAAAGGCAAAGAAAATATTTGCAGGTATATAAACCTGCTCCTCTTCTCCCAACTCTGGCTCCCTGAAGGGAATGGCTGTAGTCCTAAGAATTAGTTCTTGCTGACTGTTTCTCTTCCAGGATGCTGAATGTGCAGGTCATTTTCAGGTGTGAAGGAATCTGGATTATGAAATCTAAACAGAAATAGGGGTTGTGATTAAAATATGGTAGGAAATTGCAACTATGGCTGGAAACTTCTCTGTCCACGGAGCAACCAGACTAATAAGGGTTAATAAATGCCAAAGATTAGACTTGCAAATTCTGTCTCTATGTAACCAACCAGTTTTTCCAGGAAAAGAAAAGAAGTTGTTGTGAAGGTGACTTGCAAAATATGTCCGAATCTAATAAATATGCATGGCTGCAATGCTACTGCCCGTAAAAGGATACGAGGTGACAGAAGGAAATCCAAGATCAGGTTTAAAAAGGAAAAAAAAATAAGCCAACAACCCTAACATCTAATTTAAACTTGGCTGGATGCCAGTTCTCCCCACCACTGAAGCCTGACTCTTTATTCACCATGACATGGTTTCCACTGTAATCTTCCTTTTTTTTTTTTTTTTTTTTTTTTTGTGGTTCCAGTTCTCCTGTAAAAAGAAATCCTGACTTCTGTACTTTGCCTGCTTACAATTTTAATGTTCACTAACTGTCACTGTCACCCTTCAGAAGGATTTCAGCAGAGGCAAAGGGGCATCAGGGCTGGGGAGCTGATAAAGCTCAGCCTGTACCACTGCAATATTTGATAATCCCTGTAGCTCAAAATCCTGCAGCCCTTCCTCTTCAGTCCAAGTGATGAGCTGTCTCAAAACCTTTATCTTTCATGAAGCCTGCTGAAGGGAATGGCACCTTCCTACTTGGCCAAACAGAACCCATAGTTACACAACAGCAGCTAACCCTTGTCTTGTCTCTCAACTTCAGCTGCTTTCCTGGCCGACCAGAGAACTCCATCACATGCAGATGCCAATCACAGTGCTCAAAAGCAGACAAGGTGTTTAATACAGACACTCTTCTCCAACTCTGCCAGAGCCAAACAGATCTACAGAGAGAGAAGTTGTATTTTCAATTTGTGAGTACAAAAGAGTTATGTTCTCCCTCTGCATTTTTGTGAGGACTTTGGTGTCCTGAGCTTCTAACTTTCTCACAGCTCAGCACTAATTCAAACAGTCCATCCCTGGGTGCCTCGAGCACTGAACTTCCATCAACCTCATGCAGTGTAAACAGAAATTAAGAGAGTTACAGAAAAGCTCCTTAGGTCACTGTAAACCATCTCTTCTGAGAGCATATTGGTAATACAATTATTACCATTCTGTAGTGCCCTTCACCAGAGCTACTCACCCACAGCACCTCCACAAGCATTATTCAGCATGAATTCTTCCTCTCCACCCTTACCTGGAACTGAGCAGTTATTATTATTCCTCTTTTTAAGCAAAAAAAAAGCCACTATGGTTGAGGGAAGCTCTGCTCAGGATGACACAGAAAGGCAGCAGTAAAACTAGATTTACAACATGAAGCTGAGTCAGACTCTTTCAAACCACATTCCCCCCATACCAATTATTTCACTGTGCTATGAAGTTGAAATAAGTAACATTTTGGGGAAGACAGGGCTTCTTTTAATCCCTCAGGTAAATCCTCTGTTTGTGTGTGCATACGTGTATGTTTGCACGTGTATTTTTACAACCTGGTGTAACACACGGACGAAACTCTTTTCGATGGGCAGGTGCCAACATGGTACATGGTGCCACGTTGGCATGGCAACTATCTACTGGTTTTAAATAGCAAGGTCAGGCTGTAGTGGCTGTGCAAACCCACGTCACTTCAGGGGGGGACAGCTGCTCTCTGCTCTGCACCCCACACCAGGAGGAGCTCAGCACACAGCTCAGCACAGGCAGGCGATGTGACGTGGGTGAGCAGCCACACGCCTGTCTCACTAGTCACCTTCTCCCCACCCTAAACAAGCTCAGCTTCCTGCTGCACAAACAGCTCTCTCACCTGCCTCTGAACACCCTGGGTTTGCTCTCACCTGCCTCTGAATACCTTGGGTTTGCTCTTTCTTACCTGCCTCTGAATACCCTGGGTTTGCATCATGGCTTGAGGGCTGCTCTGTGAGAAGCTTTCCTCTAGCAGTGGCACCACCTTGGGCTTTATTATCTGTGGATAGAGTGAGAGAGGGGGATTTTGGGAGGGTAAGAGGCGTGGACTGCTGAGATTAATTAATAGGACAAGCAAACAAACGTAGAGCTGTCACGTCATCGTTCAGTTGTGCTGGGAAATACTGGTCACTTCCTGAATGTAATTGGAACACCATTACATTTTATCAGCATTACATCAGAGATGGGCACAGTTCACCATATTGAGTTGCTTTTCCAGCTAAATAAAAGATGCCAAATCCAAGGACCACAAGGCAATTGCCTATCCTGTTGTGCTCCTCTCTCTGGTGTTAACACACCCAGAAACAAGCACAGCCAAGGTGCCTTAGCTACAGAAGCAGGCCAGGAAGGCAGTGCCTGCCTAGCAATGCAGCCAGCTGAGGCTATCTTAATGCAATTAATTATTTCCAGGCATAACTGGCTTTATCAGCTATGCTAACATCAGTAGTAATTGGTGCTCTGAAGTGTTACCACAGCGTCAAGTCAAGAGTTGGTGACTGAGCAGATACAAATCACGAGAACAAAATGTAGCTACGACGTTTTAATTGAGGCTGAGCTTT
Organism: Ceyx melanurus; assembly: GCA_024611195.1. NCBI lineage: Eukaryota > Metazoa > Chordata > Aves > Coraciiformes > Alcedinidae > Ceyx > Ceyx melanurus. Next base: position 17,588 of record JANHGL010020025.1, read on the forward strand.
TGCTACATTGCATTTCAAAAGTATTTAAATTCACATAAAATATGTCTTTGATTATTCCTTGACCTTCTCTCTTGAAGAAGAAAGTGCTTAACAAGGACAAAAAGACCAAAGCTTGGCAAGATACATTTTTTAGCTATTTTTAACACGCATAGATATTCAGCCTTGGCTGAAAAATGATAACATAGCCACTCTTCTGAGATTTACTGTAGGCAGGTCCCAAGCTGGTAGGGAAGTGAGAGTTCATAGAATCATAGAACGGTGGGGGTTGGAAGTGACCTCTGGAGATCATCACATGCAATCCCCCCGCCAGAGAGAGCAGGATCACCCAGGGCAGGCCACAAATGAACAGATCCAGGTGGGTTTGGAAAGTCACCAGAGCAGGAGACTCCACAGTCTCTCTGGGCAGCCTGGGCCAAGCTCTCTCACTCTCACAGTGAAGTTTTTCCTCATGGTGAGGTGGAACTTCCTCTGTTCCAGCTTCTGACCATTACCTCTTGTCCTATCAAAGGACACAACTGAACAGAGCCTGGCCCCTTCTCCTTGACCCCCATCCTGCAGCTATTTGTCAACATTCATAAGATCCCCTCTTAGGCTTCTCTTTTCCAGGCTAAACAGCCCCAGGGCTCTCAGCCTTTCCTCCTCAGAGAGATGTCCAGACCCTGCATCATCTCTGTAGCTCTCATAGAGCTAAATAATTGTGATTTTCCTTCCTAATTCCCAGCTGGGCAGCTATAAACAAAAGAAGCAGAGTCCCTACACCACTTCCAGGCAGGAGCATTGTAACTGGTTGCATCTGGTGTCGACGGGAAGGCTCAGAGCTCAGCTCTCCACATCTTCCAGGGCGTAGGACAGAGTCCTGTGGAACGAAACCGCTTGACCTCTCCAGCGGGGAACACCGAGGGCCTCGAGCACCGGGTGGCATCACATGGGCAGGCAGGCAAAGCACGGGCTGTGAAGGGCTCATGGCCAACGCCAGGCCCTGGGTCTTTGGGAAACACCACTCGACAGCCCCCAGTGAGCACCCTGCTCTGGGTGCCAGGCACCACCACCCTGGGACCCCTTTTCCTTTCTCGCTGCTCCGGCTGGACCCAGGGACTGGTGTGCTGGGACACCCCACGGTGGGCTTCATCTCACACCGAGACCGGTTCCCCCTCCCCAACATCCCAGCTCACCCTGTGCACCCCACGACCCTCTCAGACCACCCGGGTGACCCCCGAACACCCCCTCCAGCCTCATCCCCCGGGTGCCACCCGCCACCCCTATG
>JANHGL010020026.1:0-16384 GCA_024611195.1 Ceyx melanurus
TCTCTCAGCCTCTCCTCATAAGGGAGATGCTCCATTCCCCTAATCATCTTGGTGACCCTGTGCTGGACTCTCTCCAGTAAATCTCTTATCTTTTCTGAACTGGGGTGTCCAAAACTGGACACAGTACTCGAGGTGGGAGTCTCACCAGTGCAGAGTAGAGGGGGAGGAGAACCTCGCTTGACCTGTTGGCCACACTTCTCCTAATGCATCCCAGGATGCCATTGGCCTTCTTGGCCAATGCAAGGGCGTGTTGTTGGTCCGTGGTCATCCCCCTGTCCAGCAGGACCCCTAAGTCTCTTTCTCCAGATCTGCTTTCTCATAGATCAGCCCCCAGCCTGTATTGATCCATGGAGTTGTTCTTCCCCAGATGCATCACCTTACACTTGCTCTTGTTAATTTTCATTCAATTTCTCCCTGCCCAGCTCTCCAGCCTGTCCAGGTCTCTCTGCATGGTAGCACAGCCTGCTGCTGTGTCAGCCACTCCTCCCAGTTTGGGAGGAATATAAGACTGTTGTCAGAGGATGCAGGGAGGCAATCAGGAATGCTAAGGCCTCCTTGAAGTTTAGCCTTTGAAGAGATGTTGAGAACAACAGAAGGATCTTCTTCAAATCATTGCAGTTTAAGCTAACAGTAGAGGCATTGTGAGCCCACTGATGAATGAAGTGGGTGCCCCTGTGACAGAGGACACAAATCACAGAATCACAGAATGTTAGGGGTTGGAAGGGACCTAGAAGATCATCTAGTCCAACCCCCCTGCCAGAGCAGGATCAACTAGACCAAGTCACAAAGAAGGCAAAGTTACTGAATCTTTGTCTTTATCTATGTTGCTGGAGGCTGTTTGCAGGAGCCTCAAACCCCTGAGGCACCAGAGGAAGTCTGAAAAATAAGATGAGTTTTCCTCACTTTATGTGGACTGGGTTAGGGTCCACTTAAGTAACCTGGATATCCATAAATTCATAGGTCTTGATGGGACACACCCACAGGTGCTGAGGGAGCTGGCAGAAGTCATTTCTAGACCTTTCTGCATCATCTTTGGCAATTCCTTGGAAATAGAAGAAGTGCCTCAGGACTGGAGGAAATCTAATGTCACTCTAGTCTTCTTAAAGAGCAAGAAGGAAGACCGGGGTCAGCCCGTCATCCTCACCTCCATCCCTGGAAAGGTGATGGAATAACACATCCATCACACTGTCTCTAGATATATCAAGGATAAAAGGATCATTAGAAGCAGTCAGGATGGCTTCACCAAGTGAGAGTCATGATTGACCACCCTGACAGCCTTTTATGAGGACATAACCAGGTGGATAGATGATGGTGAAGCAGTGGATGGGGTCTGTCTTGATTTCAGTAAAGAATCTGACACAGACTTCCACAGGATCCTTGCAGCTAAACTGAGGGACTATGATCTGTATGATCGGGTAGTGGGGGTTGGTACTGGGACCAGTGCTATTCAATATATTCATCAACAGATTGGATAAGGGAACAGAGTGCACAGTCATCAAGTTCACTGATGACACTAAACTGGGAGGAGTGGCTGACACACCAGCAGGCTGTTCTGCCACCCAGTGAGACCTGTATGGGCTGGAGAGTTGGGTAGAGAGAAATGTAATTACATATAACAAGGGCAAGTGTAGAGTCTTGAATCTGGGCAAGAATTACCCCATGCCAGAATAGATTGGGGACTGACTTCTAGAAAGCAGCAGAAAAAGGACCTGGTTGTCCTGGTGAACAGCAAGATGACCATGAGCCATCAACGTGCCCTTGTGGCCAAAAAGGCCAGTGGCATCCTGGAGTTTTTTAGAAGGGTGTGGTTAGTAGGTCGAGAGAGGTTCTCCTCCCCCTCTACTCTGCGTTGGTGAGCCTGCATCTAGAGCATTGTGTCCAGTTCTAGGCCCCTCAGTTCAAGAAGAACAGGGAACTTCTTGAAACAGTCCAGCACAGACCCACCAAGATGATTAAGGGAGTGGAACGTCACCCTTATGGGGAAAGGCTGAGGGAGATGGGTCTTTTCAGCTTGGAGGAGACTGAGGGGGTACCTCATTAATGTTTATAAATATGTAGAGGGTGAGTGCCAGCAGGATGGAGCCAGGCTCATCTCAGTGACATCTAATGATAGGACGATGGGTGCTAGCTGGAACATAAAGAGAAACTTTTCAGTGCAGGTGACAGAACACTGGAACAGGCTGCCCAGGGATGATGTGGTGTCTGCTTCTCTGGAGAAGACACACCTGTTTGGGTGTGTTCCTATGTGACCTAATCTAGGTGCTCCTGCTAAGGATCTTGGACTAGAGATCTGGTAGGTGGCTTGAGGTCCCTTCCAACCCCGAACATACTGTGTTTTTGTGATTCTGACCTATAAAGATGTCATAATTTTTGTCTGGGTTAATATACAGTATTTGGGACTGCTGTAATTTAAAAAGCAGTCATATCACCACTTCAGATGTAAAGGCAGTAAATAAACAAACAAAAACCAACACCATAAATGCAAATGAAGAAACTACAAGTTTCACTGAGTCGGATCCTCTTACAGCATTTTCCATCACTTCAGTGAACGAGGCATCAGCACATGGTCAAACCTGGGTATGAGGCAAACAGTGAAAGAAACAAAAGGCAGTGGCTGGGGTGGGGGAGGGGGGTGGGGGTGGGGGGGATATAACTGTTTTTCCAACCCATTTTTCAAGGGTTTTCTTTTTATGTGCATTAACTTGGGACATATCTCTGTTTCACATCTGGAAACAACTTTTCATTCTCTTTGAAGAACTAAACACAATGGCACACATTTTTCTTCCAGGAATGTAGTACTTATTTGTCAGGATGACACATAACATAAAATTGTAAGATGACCTGTGGAAAGTTGAAAGGATACACCTCTGTGTTTCATGCAATTTTTCTTGTCCTAATTAATGGTGAGGCTTCAGAAGATGGCAGAACCAATCTAACAAATCACAGCTGTCAAAGTCTTCAATTTCTCTTTCATGTACACTATCAGTTGACTTCTGGCACCAAGCTCCATGCCAGGTTTTTTTCACATGCAGTGGTTTTGGTGCTCATTTGACTACTCAGTGAATTGATTAATCTTGCTAAACTGTCAGGATTTTAACCTCAGAAGAGAGGCAATGTGCTTTATTTGAGTTTTGTGAGTCCATTTTGCTCACTTGAGAGGTGAGAGTGGAACATCTCTCTTATGAGGAAAGGCTGAGGGAGCTGGGACTCTAGCTTGGAGAAAAGGAGATTGTGGGGTGGCCTTATCAATGTTTATAAATATATAAAGGGTGAGTGCCAGGATGATGGAGCCAGACTCTTCTTGGTGATGCCCAATGACAGGACAAGGGGAAGTGGGTGGAAGCTGAGGCACAGGAAGTTTCATGTAAACATGAGGAGGAATTTTTTCACTGTGAGGGTGATGGAACACTGGAAGAGGCTGCCCAAGGAGCTTGTGGAGTCTCCCTCTCTGGAGACATTCAAAACCCACCTGGATGCATTCCTGTGTGATCTGGTCTAGGTGATCGTGCTCTGGCAGAGGTATTGGACTAGATGATCTTTTGAGGTCCCTTCCAGCCTCTGACATTCTATGATTTTGTGGTTCTATGAGAGAAGTGCCAGATGTTGTCCATGTGGCATCATGAGGCTCTAGTACATCACCATGAGTGTCAGTGTGCAATTAGACCAATGCATTTATGTCAGGAAGACTTCAGTTGCATGTTTTTTTTGGGTTTTATATTTCTGTCCAGTAAATCACATACAATGCTCCTAACTACCTGTTTCAGTTGATTTCCACTAAGCAAAACAAGAATGTACTGTGGAAATAGCAACACACATTTAATGGTGAGAGACCAATTTAATGAATAAGGCAGGTAAATGGTCTGTTTTCTATCAAATGAAAAATAAATATCAGCCTACAGATAAATAGAAGAAACACTATAGATGTAATTTTCCACTGTCAATATAACACAGTGATAAGTTTACATATCATACTGCTGTATTAATTGCTTACCACTATTTTGTATGGGATTTGGCTACGATGACCAACTGATTATTCAGTACTTGTTTACTACAAGTCTGTAGTATGCTGTGCTATTGTCTTGTCAGATTTCCAGGGCAATGACTTTTTGTTTTGACACCGTTCTCCAATTACTCAATGCTGTGTATGGTAATATTGTTCTGGCTGTATAAATAGCAATTGACTCTATGTGTGCATGTGTGCCTGAGAAACAGAGGGAGAGAGAGGGAGGAGGGAGAGGAGAGGGAGAGTAAGAACAGGAGAGAGGGAAAGAAATTATAACCCTAGACAAAGTATAAAAAAAAACAGGGCTCCCAAAGTTAGTGTGCTAATAGTTCTGCTACTGCTTGGCAATATGGAAATTGCACATGTTGTTTACCATAAAGTGTTAGTGGTTAATTTTTCATTTGGAAGGGAGACTGTGGGTTTGAAGCTACCTATAAGCTGTATATTTTATAATACTGTGTGATGGTAAGGTATGAGAAGAAATTTAAATCTCAAAAATTCATAAACAGTCCAGCCTGTATCTTCCAAAATTGACATGTTGTTATATGTAGAGAAAAAATATTCAAACCTACGTGCTGTTTTTAATGAGTCCTGAGGTATTTGCCTCAATCTTGTGAAATAGATCAAATGCTGACTTAATTAATTCTGACTATCATAGAGCTATTGATTAAAGGTCTTTATACTCATATTAGGTGGGTCTAATTTGGCACTGTGCATTTTTGAGACATTTTGTTGTTTTCAAATGTTTTTGGTTGGCTGTTTTTTTTGCCATTTGCCTTAACTCTATCTCATGGAATGCATAGAGGATGCTTTAATGTGATGATGATTCATTAGAATAATCTGTCATGGTCTTACATTGCTCTGAAGAGAACACACTAAGAAAATATTATCAGCGTTGTTCTTTTCCATTAAAGTTGTTCTGACTTGCAAACTGTCTATTTAGTGATAGTTTGTAAAATATCACTGAATTTTTATGGACAGATAGTTGTAGTGGTCATAATAACACGACAGCTTTTATTGCAATTTTAGCAGGCAATGGATTGCAGGAAAGGAAGTGGAACTGGTCTACACAGATAGCATAAATCTGAACTACAAATTATTTAAATAAAACCAATAAGAGTATTGTCTTTTTTAAATTGATGTCTTCAGAAGAGCCATCTCATTGCAAACATAGCAGGATGCAGACTTAAAAATGGCATTATACATCAGTATATCAATAATGTAATCTTGCCTTCCCTTCTCTTTCCCTCTCAGCATCTTTTTTTATCAACCTGTATGAGAACTGACACGAAACAGAAGGGTTAGTGACTTTGCAGTGGTAGTAATGGTCTGACAGAGAACCTCCTGAACCTATTGTTTTTAAATTATGAGTGGGTGATTTATGTCTTCCAATCTCCTCCTCCAAGCATACATAGAAAGAACAGAAATGCATTAATTTCTGTTCTGCGTTTCCCAGATGCAAAAGGAGATATTAAAGGACTTTCTCATTTCATGTCTGCCTACGCAAACCCTTTGCTAACTTCTTTGCTGGTGTGTATATATAGTTACAGTTATTTTAGGAAGCTTCCTGTTAGATCAACATTGATACAAGAAAGTGTGTGTATTAATCATGTGCATTTATTTCACTTCTCATCATACTGTAACTTTTATGTTCATAAGGTAAAGAAGCTTGTTCTTGCCTTGTTGTTTGTGAATTTCAGATGCACCAGTATCCTGGTTTGGACAGGTATTATTATTAAATTGTTATAAATGTGAGACCAGAGGCTTATAAGGAGATAAGAATTTATTAAACAACATGTATATATATATATATATAGAGAGAGAGAGAGAGAGAGAGAGAGAGGTATTTGTATAGAATGCAAAACCAAGCAACAATGTGAAATCATCAAACTTTGAAACAGCAATATATTAGGACACAGATGGATGCTCTTCCCTCCGACGACCAGCAGGGGCCGCTGGGAATGCCATTGAAAGGGGACTGGGGGAAGGAAATGAGAGAGAGGTTGGAAAATCCCCGCTCCGGTTCACTATGCATGGAAGAGAAATGGAGTTCCAGCGGATCAAAGTGTCAGACAAACTCGAAAACTGGCAGAGGTGCTCCGGAGAATCGTGGCGGTGAAAACTGGTCAGAGAAATTCAGCCCAAGAAGACAAAAACAGGTTCGTACTAGGCACCTTCCTTCCTCCAGGTTCAGGCTGAGAAGAAAGCCTCCCGAAAAGCCAGTCCTCTTCCTTTTCTGTCTGCGTTCATGTCCAGTCTGCACCTGGCCCCAGCTGGCCCGGCTCTGCCCCCACAGGCAGGGAAAAAGAAAAGTTTTTTCTTTTAAAAAGGAACTCGCTAGCCCTTGACAACAAGATATTTTTTAAAATTGTTAAAAGCTTTCTTTGTCCTTCTCTCACTGTTGATTTTTAATAGTTGTACTGAACTACTGAAAGTTCAGATGAATAAACCTCCAAAAAACTAGAATAATTTATATTACTATCAGAAAAACAGAAACAAGGTAAAATGATTATTCTTCCACATTTAAAATGAGTAGCAGCCTTGATTTTTTTATCATTCTTATTTGCACTCCATTTTGTTCTCAAGTGCCTATAGCTGTGAACTTTGTGACAGCCAGTAAAATCAGCACTGAGAATTACTGTGGATGACAGTGTAAGAACTTAATTACGTGTTTAAGCATTCTTGAAAATACATGTATTTATGGAAATTTAATAAAAAAAACCATACAAGATGTTAACTAATCTGATAACCCTCTGAGATAATGCAACAAGCTGGGTAGATGAGGGAAGAGGAATAGATCTTGTCTACCTTGAATTCAGCAAGGCTTTTGACAGGGTTTCCCATAACATCTTCATAAGTAAGCTAAGAAACTGCAGGTTAGAAGAGTGGACAGTGAGGTGGATTGAGAATTACCTGAATGACGGAGCTCAAAGGGCTGTGTCAGTGACACAGAGTCTAGCTGGAAGACTGTTGCTAGGGATTGCCACCAGTTCCATTCTTGTTCAACATCTTCATCAATAACCTGGATGAGGGGATAGAGTGTACCCTCAGCAAGTTTGCTGATGACACCAAACTGGGAGGAGTGGCTGACACACCAGAAGGCTCTCAGTGAGACCTGGGCAGGCTGGAGAGTTGGGAAGAAATGGACCTAATGAAGTTCAACCAGGACAAGTGCAGAGTCCTGCAGTTAGGGAGGAATACTCATGCACCAGTACAGGCTAGGGGTTGACCTGCTGGAAAGCAGCTCCACAGAGAAGGACCTGGAACTCTTAATGGGTAACAAGTTAATAATGAGCCAGCAGTGTAGTCTTGTGGCCAAAAATCCTGGCCACTGGTATCCTGGGGTGCATTAAGAAGTATGTGACCAGCAGGTTGATGGAGTTTCTTCTCCTTCTCTGGACTGCCCTAGGGAGGCCACATTTGGAGTATTTTGTGCAATAAAAACAGTTGGCTTTCTAGGTTTCCTGGTGACTTCAGAGCTACATACAACCTTTAAAAATGTAACTCATAAACACAAGGTAAGCTTCCTGTTGTTCTGGTGAGGAAAGCCAGAAGTATTTTCTGCATTTTTTATGTGGGAGAAGAGAGAAACTCTATATCTGGAGATACAGATTCCAGATATTCTGAGTTTTGACTGCTTTTTGTCATTAGATATTTTCTTTGTATTCCAATTGGTTATATTTTGTTTTGGTTTTTTGCTTTGTTTTTTTCGTTAATGAAAAAGTTAAATCAGTTGCCTGGTTTCCCAGTGTTTAACAAAGGATTGCATCTTCTCTGTTCAGTGGAGAATTGCCACAGATCAAAGATTACCATGAGGTCCCAGAGAGGTTTATCTTTATCTATACTAATCCCAGTGATGACTCTGACAGTTTGAATTTTTTTTACTTAGCAAGAACTGACAATAATAAATTTCTTCTGACCCTATATCACAGTATATATACTACTTTGTTCCCTTCAAAACTGGGAAATCGGTGCATAGTAATTGTGCACAAATTCATTCAGAACCAACTGTACGTATTAAATCTGACATTCTACCCCCAGTGGTTTCTATTAGAGCCATTGTCTATTTACTTGTTCCGAACCATCCTAGATTTCAGGATGTTATTATGCAAGTGAACAGCACATGAAAATGTCCCCATAGCTGGGGTGCACCTCACCTCATAAATATTCCTTCTGGGGCCCTTAGGAAGTTTTCATCTGCACCAAATTGGTCTTACCAGTCTAAATTCTGCATAGTTTGCATGAGATGGAACAACTAAATCAAGCTGGATCTGAGCTTGTCCCAGTAACCAAGGTTTTTTCTGGTTGAACATGAGGTGACATAGAGTAGGCTTGATTTTTTTGTTTGAGACATTGAATTGTCCTTGAACCAGAAGTACCAGTGTTGGCATTGGATGCTAGGATGATTATTAACTTTTTTTTTTTCTCAATTGACTGCTTATATGAGCATAGTGTGCCAGAAACACTGACACTGCAGAATTGCAGGATCTGCTGAGAAATAAACAAAAATATACTTTTACCTCATAAGTACTGAGTATCTTTTTTTTCTTTTCTTCTCAAAAGTACAGCATAGAAATAAAATAAAAAAAAAAGAAAAAAAAAAAAAAAAGAAAAGCTATATTTAAGGATGTAGAACACCTTTTATATGAAGATATTGAATAGCTACCTATACATGAGCTTGGAAAAATGTAACCAAATGGGATAACATATGTACATGCCATAAAACTGAACATTGTGAAGGTGAGAAGAGGATTATTATGGTTTCCCACAGCACGGAAAAAAAAAACCCAAAACAACAAAACAAACAAAAAACTACCATCAGTTGATATTGTTGGAGAGGGTATTTAGAATGAATGACAGGTAAATATTACTATGACATTTTCTTGAAGCTGAAATAGTCATTGTCAAAGGAGTGTGAAAAAGCTTAAAAGCAGATGCTCCCAGAGAATGATTCCACAGTTTAGCAAAAAGATGATCACTCAAATGTTTTAAATTAAAGGATGCAATTGTAACCTTAAATACAAGCTTCCCTTAAACTACAGATTTCTGGAATCTGAGAGGCTTTAGAAGACATAATGTTTATGTACTTGTTCTGTTCTTACTCCCTATATATAAACTATCATCCAATGATACATGATACAGAGCTCAGGTAGACTGGCCAATGTACTGAAGTAAGTTGGGTTTTTTTTAATGCCTTTGATGATAAATATTTTGTGACCTATTGTGAATTAGATGTCAATTTTATTCAATTTTAGAGACAAATCTGTGGATGTTGTTGTTTCATGGTTAACAGTCACTTTTGATAAAGGCTAGCAATTTGATGCATGTGAATGACACCTGTAATCTGTGACACCTGTGATGGTTCAGACGGGGCATCAGAAAAACTGTGTGTCTAAAGAAAAAGAAAATTCTGATAAGGTGATTTATTTTTTTTTTTAAACAGAATAGGACTAATATTCCTCCTTGAGGTACCTGAACAAAATACAATAAGGATTAAGCTATTTCAACCATTACTATTTTGTATGGGATTATTAGCCTTAAATTTTGTTTTGCTAAAACTGCAGGAAAAAGATTTACTGTCATGTAACTCTTTAGCTAATATTTCTAAAACATCTCTTCTACTTTCTCTAACTTCTGTATTATCAGTGCTAAATGATCATTTAAAGTAAATAAATATTTTGCTACTTTCTTTAAAAGAATGATATTATTACTTACTTTATGTTTGCTGCCGTCTTGATTTTTCCTGCACAGTTTGTTATTGTATTACACACTTGCTTTCTACCAGTGTACAGTAAAACTTGCAGATTCTGTAATAAGCTATGGCTGCCTTAAAATTTGTTCACATTGGACCTGAATATGTTGGCAGGATTTGTGCTGATCCACAAAAATGAATTGTATACGAGTGAGTTAGTGCTAGAGAGTACATATTGTTTACATTTTAACATCACCCATTCATATGGGCCTTTAGCACTAGATGCAGGGTATGTGCAGAGGCCTAAGGAATTCACTAAGTCTCTATTCTGGATTTCAGCACTGAGTGTAAATTCAGGAAAAAAAACCAACAACCCAAACTTGAAATTAATGGTATTTTCCAAAGAATGTGATTTGTACCAAATCAGACATGGGGCAGGGTTGTTTGTGAAAATAATATTGTGGATTCTTTCATATTTCAAGTTATTTCTTAATTGAACTAATTTCTTAAAACCAAAGCAAATAGGGTTGCGGGTTTTTTTATGTGTACAGTAGGTTTGCTCCATGGGCTAAATTAGGAAATTCCTTCCTACTGACACATATAGTCATGGTAGCAATAGATTTGTGACAGTCCTGTAGCATGCAAACAACCTTAGTCTAGAAGATACTAAACATTTGTTCATCCTTCTGATTGGTCTTAACACTCACCCCAGTGTCCTAGTGATGCTGCCTTTGAGCGGGCATATAAAGTTTACTTGGTCATTTTTAGAAGAAAAATCCAAAGGAGGAGGAGTGCCAGATTAACCATGGTACATCATACTTAATGTTCATTAGTAGTCAAATGGAACAGTTGCACTGAAGCTTCCTGCAATATACAGGATGTGAAGTAATTAATCACACAGAGCTTGCTTTTGTGCTGCACCAGTCACATCAGATCAGGCCTGCCTGCCCTGCCTGCAGACTGAGAGAAGGGTTCCCTTGGTACTTAGCACAACCTGACATTCACAGCAAGTCTAGCATTACTAAGATGCCAAGCAGCCGCTTGGGGACATGCTGTCAAATAAGAAGAAAATTGTAAGGGAAAGAGGGAGACATTCAGGGTCTTGATTCACATACATTTTTAAGGACTGACCAATCCTATCCACAGAAACTGGTCAGATTTAGGTAACAGGGAAGTAAACAGATAAAATGAATATGCTGGAGGGTTTTGTTGCGTTTTTTTTTTCAATTTCGCTTTGAGCCCCAGGTGCGGACACCCATTTTTTATTTATTTTTTTTTGCTAATAGCTCAGCACAAACTTGGGGTTTTTAACATGTTAACTCTTTGTATTGCCACCAATCACCACTGTTTTAAAGACTGTATTAATGAGCACCTAGGGAGTCATCTCTGATGGGACTCTCCCTATCAGTCATGCACTTTGGTTCACATCACGTGGAAATGTCAGAATCCACAATGTAGATTAATTTCAACTGAAATGCTGAAATGAAGCTAAAACATTAGTTTTGTGTGCACTTAATGTGCTCTAGACAGTAATGGGCCTTAAGACTCTGCAAGCAGTCTGGAGTTCATCAGACCCAACTGTTTTGACCCCACAGACCTGTTTCCATTGTACTGCATTGCTTGCTAATGTAGGTATAGGCTTTATTTGAAAAAATAAGAGTTGACAGAATTTCCAGTGCAGGCAGTCAAAAATGCTGTTTCAAAATACTTTTTGTATTCTTACAGGTTTTCCCAAAGTTCACACATTTTTGTCTTCATGTCCATTTTATCTCCTATGTTTGGAAAGGGTGGAAATAAAGAATATCCTTTGTCTGTCATTCTTCTTGCCATGTTATATTGTTATTTCTTTTAAAGTTTCCAGTTAATGGAAAGACCATCTCTGAAATACCAAGAACACTGGGAAGCAGAGCTCTTACAGTGAGGTTTCATTTATAATTTTACAGTCACTGCTCAGCTGCTTCAGTGCTGCATGATTGAATGTGACAAGTGCTGGGTGGCTGACAGTCTTCCTAGAAAACACATCCTACTTAAGCAGCTCATGCGTGTGTGGTAAAAATTGCTTGGTGAAACCACCTACCTTCTGATAAATAAGAATTGGATTGGATTAGATTAGATTACATTAGATTAATTTGGTTTATTGTAATGGTCTTTATGAATTAGTTTCCTGGTTTGTATGCTGCCATAGTCTTGTAAGAGCAGCCAGACATTGCAGAAGTGTAGGATTTGCACCTGGATTTAAGACATTCCATAGCCATGTATATCTCATCAAACTTCATCTGTCCCTTTGAATGGGTTCCAGTTTTTAGGTTGAGCAGGCCGTTAAATAACATTCCACTGTGTTTTATCAAACAGTTTTCTCATTTTCATACAAGGTTGCTATTAATATCTGATACAAGCATACAAAATTATTTTAAATGCCCCTAACCTCTGCTGTTTCCCTGCAGTTTTAATCTGGTCTGTCCTTTCTCTGCACAGTTCCAATTTTACATCATCTATAAACACCGTATTTATGAAGTTCCATTTATTGTATCATAGCTGTGCATTGCCATGTATATATTTGTGTGTACATATATAAATTCACAGATGCATATACATATGTTGGTTGTGTATGTATTTGTGTTTATGTATTTCTGTGTATGTATGTATATGTATTTATTTCAAGAATATTTTATGTAGCTTAATACAACTTTACACATTCTAGACTAGAAATCATAGAAATCATAGAATGTTAGGGGTTAGAAGGGAGCTTGAAAGATCATCTAGTCCAACTCCATGCCAGAGCAGGATCACCTAGACCAAGTCACACAGGAACGCATCCAGCGGGTCTTGAGTGTCTCCAGAGAAGGAGACTCCACAACCTCCCTGGACAGTCTGTTCCAGTGCTTTGTCACCTTCACTGTGAAAAGTTTTTCCTTGTGTTTACCCTAAACCTCTTGTTCTCCAACTTCCTCCCATTGCCTCTTGTCCTGTCATTGGATGACACTGAGAAGAGTCTGGCTCCATCCTCCTACACTTGCCTTTAACATATTGATAGACATTGATGAGGTCCCCCCTCAGTCTCCTCCAGTCTAAAGAGCCCCAGCTCTCTCAGCCTCTCCTTATATTGGAGATGCCCTACTCCCTTCATCATCTTGGTGGCCATGAGCTGGACTCTCTCCAGTAGCTCTCTGTCCTTCATGATCTGGGGAGCCCGGACCTGGACACAGTATTCCAGATCAGGCATCACCAGCACAGAGGGGGACAAGAACCTCCCTTGACCTGCTGGCCACACTTCTCCTAATGCATCCCAGAATGCAATTGGCCTTCTTGTCCATGAGGGCACATTGTTGGCTCATCCTCATCCTCTTGTCCACGAGGACCCCCATAGTAAGATTGATATCAGTGACACTATTCCTTTTGGCCACTGATTCATGTATGCTGTCATAGAATGTTAATTATGGTCAACACCATATTTTATATCTCTGTTTTGGGCAAGGTCTACACAGACTCTCTTGAAGCTGGGTGTTATTGTTGAAATTTAGCGCTTGTTAAAGTGTCAAACGTGACCTTTTTTAAAGGAATGCCATTCTGAAATTATTTTTTTTATCACTAGCAGAGTTTTCTGGATTTTGAACGTGGACTGTCTATGTACTGTACCAGTACAAGACTTACCATGGATACACTGTGTTTTCAGTTTATGGATTACTTAAGTATTGGTTATCTTTCTGTACACATTAATGTATCTTCAGCACTGGTTTCATAATATAGGTAACTGTCATTTTAGCACAGAAATACTAAGTACCCCACAAACATCGGGGAAAGCTCATTATTTGCAAGAAATCTGCAGATGAGGGAGGTCAAAAAGGAAATATAAATTATGCGCCCTGATTGCATAAAAGAGTTAAATTGTGTTACACATTACTGAAACTGCTAGAGCTTCCAGCAGAAGCTTTGTAAATATGGATATGTGTGTGTGCATATATATATATATACATTCAAAATCATAGGTTATCCTTGACTTCATAACCACTGTGATTTGGACCGTTCAGCTTCACTTTGGTCTGTTGTGACTGAAGGACAAATGCAGTAATAGGTGAAAATATTTATAAAACAAAATATTAAACTTACACTCTTTACATTCCTACTCCAAATAAAGTGTAGTCTGAGTAGCATCAGTATTTTTTCTTGATTTCTTCTTTTTCTTGGTCTTGCTTGGAGAGTCGGTGTAATTTTCAGCTATTGATTGATCTTCATGTATCTCTGAGACTTAGACAAATACAGAATTACCAGCTTGTTTTAGCAACTTAGAATGGAAGCCATGAAGTTACTTGTTTAAAGATTTATTGATTTATTATGGGTTTGTTTGTTTCTGTACTAAACCAGATACTGGCCCAGGATTAGAATTTAAAGTTGTGATTTGTATGAGATTTTATATGATTTTGTTGTATTTCAGTGTTTTTCTTGGAGTTTGGGGGCAGTTTGATTTTGTTTGTTTGCTTTTGCAAATGTAACTACAAAAAAAATGGAAGTGTCTGGAATGTTATGCAGAGTTACATGCTTATGCAGGAATATGTTTATTCTTTGTTACAAATTTGTCCTTGAGCAGTATAGTCCTGGATGATCCTCCATTTAAATGGAGCTGTGTAGACATGAAAATCTGATGCACTTCTGTCATTCTTTCACCTCTGTTTGGGTGTTCTTTGAGGCACATTTCAAACGGCAGTCCTGCAGTTCACCAGCATTCACTGTTTGGACTGTTAGAGAGCAGGGGATTTTATTTCTATTTGGCAATGTAAGCAAGGCTGTTTTGGTACTTCTTAGTATATGGTTCAGCACCTTCAGTGCATTTGCAGAAGCTTAATCACTCAACATATTCATGCATTTCCATAGCATGTCAAAGAATCTATAGATCTTATTAATTACAATCAGGATATTTCAATGCAGTAGTGCTACCTGAAAGAAGAAGAAATATATTAGCATTGAATTAGAGAAGGTTGGAAAGAAAAAAATGCCTGACTGCTCTGTTAACTGTCCTTAATTTGGTGTGAAAATATTTCTGAAAGATTATCCTTGAAGTTTGTGTTTGAATTTGGGTTTCAAGTTCAGTTTTTCCTTGCCATTGGCAATATATAATTTTTAAGGAGCTCTAAGTGCTCAGAATTCCTCAGCCTACATTTAATCTTAGTTTTCCCCCCCCCTCATTTGTTTATCAATGAGAAGTTTCTGTCAAGAAACTTTTGGCTATTATTAGCTTTAGTACAGTCACACAGGTTTTAAAGCTCATCTGTTGCCATTGCAATCTTTCTGTCTTCATATATATCACTTTATTTGGTCTATCTGTTCTTTGCTTCTATATATGAAAAATATGTCAATCTTTTTCATTGTGTACTAATTCCTTATGTTTCTATGCCACAGAATTGTAAGATGCCTTCTTCAGAGCATGGTCTAATGACTGTGGAAGTGTTAGGTAGAAGGTTGGGCTTCATCCTGGAGGTCTTTTCCAACCTTATAATTCTATGATTTTACGATTTTGCTTGTCACTGTGTTCTGTTTGCTGATGCCCTAGGTTCAGGGTTGGCTCATTCAAGCTCATCTTCTCTGTATTGGATTAAGATGTTTAATATATTCACTTCCACCTGGGTTCCTTTCCCTACTGCCACATGTCATTTTTTAGAGGAGCAAGATCTCAGATTTTTTTTTCCTGTAGAATTCATGCTGTGGTCCAATAAAGCACATGCTTATACCTTGCTTATAGGTACATAGAAATATTTTAAGCAAGCATTTAGTAAACTGCATTTGTAAGATCAGGATTATTGCTTTGGTTTTCCGGATTTGATTTATGTGTTTATCATTTAATGGTCCAGAATTGATATTGCTATTATTTTTTGCAGACAACAAATTAACAGTAACTTAGTTTGCTATAAAACATGAAAGATAAAACCATAAAATGGTAGTAATAAATGAGATAGGTAATGTGCTGGATTATATTTTTTATGGAAAATGGAACTAGGATGATGTAAATATTAGGTGGATGCACACTGTTAATTTACTGAAAGCATCTGGTTCTTTATGGCTCTTTTTCATCAAATCTTATTCCTACTTGAAAGTTACAAGTGCCTTCTGTTTCAGAATTTTTTTCCATTAGATTTTTCTGAAGGTTTCAAATAGTTATTTATATATGTCAGACTTAGAATTGTGTTTTATTTGAATCTCAATCAATGTCGTCTTGTCTTTCTAAACTGAACCTGAAGATTCCGAACTAAAGACACATCTCTTTTAAGAGGGCCTTGACTAACTATAGGCATTGATATTTAGTTAGCATTCTTTCTCTTGCTCCTCCTTTCTTGTTAGTTTTTGATGATTGTTGACAACCTAGTCATTGGAAGAACTGTGTGGGCTTTTTGAGCCATTAGTCAGAATAGCTCATGTCCTAACAAGCCTGGAGGCCCAGGCTAACTTTGCACTTTATAGTATCAACTCCAGAGAACAATTTCCTGGGTGTCAGAATGTTCATTTCTTTCTTTTGGTCTCCCATTTGTTTGAGTAACTTACAGCTTCATTCACAAGGTGGAAATAAAGGCTATAGTTTAAACTTCTGCCTTATTAAAATGGCTCAACACCTAAGAGAGGTCCCCTTGGGGGGAAAACACTATTACTGCACTTGGTCCTTTTGCTGCCATTATATATTGCATTACAGCAAGTATAGGAAG
>JANHGL010020026.1:16484-27504 GCA_024611195.1 Ceyx melanurus
ATAATTTTATTGCAAATACTATAATTAGTGGAAGCATTTAATAGATTAGGTTCACAGATTGTGCAGCAGACATTAATCGGTTCATGATCAGTTACAAGACAGAGTATAAAAGAATCCATAATAAAACAACCCTAAAAAAGGAATTTGGCGTCCAACTTCACATTAGAAAACACAATGTTTAAATTCAAGCAAAACAGACAAAATCTTTGTTTTAAGAACTTGAGAGTTCACTTTTGAGATAAAGTATAACAACAGAGCAAAAAAGCATGTGCTTTATATTTGTCCCAGTAAATCCTGTCCTGGAGATTATAGGCAAATGTTTTAGATATATCACACGCAATGGCATACTTTATTGACAATTTACAACAGCTAGCACTGAAAAAGGGTGTTATTAATACTTCTGTAGTTTTATTTCTTTATTACTAAACACATAGTTTTGTATTTGTGTCAGGGATTTGTGCACTGCAACAATAGCCTGGAGTAATGAACTGTGTTACTGCTGCTGTTCCTTCCAGAAAGCTACAGATCAGCTCCTGAGTTGTGATCCTGCTAAGGGGTCATGCCGAGGCACAGTTCAATTCATAACCTCCCAAACTTCTCTTAAATGGCAGGTAGCCTGATCACTCCCCCTCACCTGACTCATTGCCTTTGAAGAAACAATATCCCAATATTGCCAGCTTTGTCCTCTGTTGTAATAACAGATAAACTGTAATCTGGATTTTAGTTTATTTTAGTTTATGAGTTTAAAAATCCAGAAAACAAACATAAAGTGAGATAATTATCACAATTATTTCTCAGCTTCTTTTGCATGCTCAAAATTCATTTTGACTGGAATAGTCAAAGACAACAATTTATCAAGCATCATCTCACTTTCTGGTTGCTGCTTTTCAAAGGGAAACCTAAATTAGTCTAGTGCTGGATTAGGGCTGTTGACTTTTACTGCCCTTCATCTACCCTTCTGTCTTGAACAGATGCTTGTGACATTGCAGTGTGGCTCCTCTAGTTACAGTTAGCTTCCTGATCCTTTAATAGAACCATTCATTCAGGTTGGAAAAGACCCTTGGGATCATCAAGTCCAACCATTAGCCCTACTCTACAAAATTCACCTCTAAACTATGTCCCTCAAAACCACATCCAAACACCCCTTAAACACATCCAGGGATAGTGACTCAATTCTGGCTTCCAGTTTGGTGCTTTCATGACCAAGCATCTCAACCATGAGGATGCATAAGGCTTTCATCCAGTTGCTTTTCTATCCTTCATGCTTTATGTCACATTTCTAGAAACAATTTGTTATTTGGCCCAAGACTGATGCAAAATAAATCAGCAGGCATGAGTAGTATGTATTCAAAACTACTACTGTACTTTATGGATCATAACACTGCACAACAAATCAGGAGGTCTCTAGTTCAATCATCTGCCCAGAGCAGGCTCAGCTGTTGCTCAGGAATTTTATTCAATGGCAGCTTGAAAACCTCTTCCTGCCTAGGACAGAACTGGTCTTTGCTCCTGCCCCAATTGCATGAGAACCCCTTTGGCCACTTCTTCCCACCAGCTGGACATCATCCCTGCCGTTATGCAGAATTCTCTACTGCTCCAGTTTGGTGTTATCTGCAAACATGACAGTGTTCACTTGGTCACAGATAGAGATGTTAAACAATAGAGGCCCCAAGGCAGACCCTGCAAGTCACCACAAGATACAAGGCTTCAGGCAGATATGACCCTTGGCCACCACATCTGTGCCCAACTGTCCAGCTAGGTATTTACCTACAGACACCCAGATCCAAATGTTCAGCTTGGATACAAGGACATCAAGGAAGCAATATTGAAAGCCTTGCTAAATTTGAGGTAAATTACATCCCCTGTTCTCCGCTTGTCCACAAATCCTGACATTTTATCACAAAAGGTATCTGATTGGATATGATTCATCCTTGGTCAAACCACACCGACAGTTCCCCATCACCTTCTTTTCCCTCATGTTCATAAGTGTGCTCCAGAAGGATCCATTCTATGATTTTCCCTGGGAAAAGGCTTACCAGAGTGATCCTTTTGCTTCTTGCTGGAGACAGATGCATCATTTTCTTTCTCCCTATTGTCAGGGATCTCTCCTGATCTCCCAGAACCTTTCTTGTTGGAGAGTGGCCTTGCAATCACATTAGCCAGCTTTCTCAGCACAGCTGAGTGCAGCCTATAAGCTTGTTGAGTGCTCAAAAGTATTTCCTGACTCATCCTCCTTTGGTCATTCTCCTTGTTCTTGAATCCCATGCTTAAAGGCAGAGGCAGACCTTGTTAGTGAATATTGAGACAAAAGGCATTCCCAGTTTAGCCAGGCTTACTGTCTCCATAGAGGAGCCCCATGTGTCTGAGTTGTATCACTACTACTGCTTCCTTCTCTTCCTTGTCCACATGTATTGAAGGGGTTTTGCCCCGAAATGCCACTGCATTCCCCCATTATGAGTACTGTCCCACTTCATGTTAGTCACTGTAGCTTTGTTTCCCCATCCCTGCGTAGTTGTGTGCCTACACTGTTGTGGGAACCCTGTAAATACTAATCCTGAGGTCTCTTTTGCTCCCATTGCCCGCACCCTTTCCTTTTCACCTCATCCATCAATTCTTTACTATGCTATGTTTTGTCATCTGTCTTCCCTATTTTTTCTGTTTAAAACCTTTTCTCAGTGTGATTTGATCTTTCCACAGAAATTGCACATTCCATATTATTAACACCAGCGAGACACTTAGGGTTTATATTGTTTCCTTAATCCTACTGGGAGACTGCTGAAGACGGTGTTCATCACCTGCAGTCTTGCTTGTGGCTTATGATGCCACCCTGTCTACAGCAGCATTATTTAGATTTTAGAGGAGGTGTAAACTTAGTAGAGAATGCAAAACTGTGAGTAGTTTATATCTGATAAGCCTCATGATTGTTTCCTGATAACCTTCTGGTTCTGGCATATTATTGTGATTATAATCTTGAAGCTCTCAACATATGTGTGATTTTTTAACATGTTCTGTAGATGTTTTAATTTTCAATTTCTTATCTAAAAAGTTTTTTTCATAGTTTATATTTTCTCCTTTTTATTTTCTGCTGAAATAGAATATTTATATGTCTAATTTCATATTAAGAAGTGACATAAACTGGTTTAAGGTCATATGAATTGTCCTTAGGGTTTTGTAATGTAAACTGTGGTCATTGCTATTATATTCTTATTTTATATATATATATATATATGTATACTTAGCCATGCAAAGAGCTTCCTTCCCTATACAGAAAACTTATTAAAACAGTTAATTCTCAGTTTGCAGCCAAGCTGGAGACTAAAGTGTTATTACTAAATCTTTAAACCTGAAGCCTTTGAGAAGTATGGGGTTTAGTATTTTAATCTGAAAATGACATTTACAGAAGTCCAGTGACAATTATTGCCCCTAAAATTTTCCAGTTTCTTGGGTCATCAGACAATTTGCTAACTAAATCCATTACCTTATTCAAACAAATGTCAATAGGAAGTATTCTAGTGGACTTGCTGTCCATAGACAATTAGCAGGTTCTGAATGCTTTTGTTTGAGGTAAGCCATTTCAGAAAATCTTGAAAGCTTCAAATTTCAGTCAGGGGGCTATTATCCCTAGATAGTTAGATAACAGGTATATCAAAATGGCTTTATCAAAACCTGTGAAGACTCAGTTGTTTTTGGCATTGAGTGTGAAATATCTTCTGTTTTGAGTGAAAGTTCAGATTGTTCTACAGACATAACCAAACTTTAATTTTTATTCTGACTTTGATATTACAGTTGTAGTAAAGGATTTGGAGGAAAAAAAATCAAAATTCCATTTAATATTTTACTTGTAATGTCTTCCATAAAGTCAGGAAAGTCCCTTAGCATTCAATTAGTGGCAGTGCAAATTACATTCAAAACACTGGCATTCACACCAAGTGATAGTTTCCAGCAAAGAATCCACTTCTTTGAGTTCACACCTTTGAGCTTGGCCTCACACTCTCTCACTGACTGCAGGAACTTTCACTTATGTTCATGCAAAGTCACAGTTATAGGCAAAACCTGTTTATAAGCCATTTATGACCTGAGAAAGTTTTACAGGCATAATATGAAACAGGAGTGATGGTGTGTTCCTGAAAATAAGAAGAGGATAAAGGTTCAACCTTGGAACAACAAGGTGAAGATGTCTGAAGTTTGTGCAAGGTCATGAATTCTTTGATTTATAAGCTGAATAAGGTCTACAGGGTAGCTGAAATACAGTTCTGCTAGCAACTGAAAAAATAGCTGGAATTATTTCCAGTTCTAACAGTGTACTGTTTGTTGTCAATTGCTTTATGAATGCAGTAGCTTATTTCAGGCAATAAATTGCTCCCACATTCTTTGCTGTAAGTATTCCTCCAGGCATCCAGTATTCAAATATGTTTTTATGGCCCCATAGGCAATATGATATATTTCTGTTACTTGGCTGGATGAATACAGCAGCTCTTTGAATCATGTTCCCCATGTGAATTATGAATTGAGAACTTCACTTATGCTGTATTTGCTGAAAAGGGAAGTCATTCCTGTTGATAACCATTCCTGTGTGCCAACAGAAATCTGTAGAAAGTGAACACAAATAGCATGAAATCAATGAAACTTGTTTAAAGAAAAGGACTGAATAATAATAATAGAATATTTTTAGTTGTTGCTTCCTGTGGAATGATTTACTTATTTAATATCACAAGAACAATAAAGATACATTTATGTAATGTCTTCTAGTGCTGTAATAGATAATACTAAGAGTTGTCATTACTGTGTTAGATGAGTTAGACAAGTTCTTCCTTTGTACAAGCATAAATTGTGGCACAGTCATCTCTTCTATACCTTCCCTTTTATCCTTTTGCTCTCAGTATATCTAAGTTCTCTAGAGTACTTAAATGAAAAATTATGCCTATGATAAATGTGTAGCATGATGATATGTTAAACCATAATGGTACAGTTCCATGAAATGGGGCAAGGCAGTGTAGTAAAACAGTTGTAGAAGGAGGCAGACCCTTACCAAGATTTCTCTATCCTACTCACACCTTTCCAAAGCTATCTGCTCTGAGTACTTACTTTCTAATATCTTCCTATTGCCAGCTTTTTTTTTTTCTGGTTTTGCTTCTCATCAACTGCTCCATAAGCTGACAAAATTTGCTAGTCTACTAGAATAGTAACTCAGATGGTCTTTCCAGCTGAGTTTATTCACCCAAGTTTTTAACAGGGTAACCTTCCTCAGAGGAAGGTGGGTGGTAGGAGAGCACACCCAGAAGCATTGGGGAGCAGGAGAGGAAAAAGAGGGAGAAAGTAGAAACTGAACTTTCCCCATGCAAGTAGCTGCAAACTGGTGATCATCTATAAGGGTTGAGTAGTTCATTCTTTGGGACATGTTTTACCAAAGCCATACATCTTCCAATGGAGAGATTCTCACAAAGTGACTTTACATGGCAACAGGTAAATCTCAATTTAAATTCATGTCATGCTAGGACCCAGTACCTGTGTTTTGACCTAGTAATGTGTTAGCCAGACCTGAACAGCATAATGTCCTCCTAACAGCTGTGTGCATTCTGTATGTCAAATGTCAGACAACATTTCCAATGCTTAGATGACATTTTCAATGCTTCTCTGGCATTTGCACATTTCAACCTGGGGTGAGCTGAGGTTATATACCCTCATGCAAAATAATCATGCCGTGAGGACTGAAGCAAAAGAATTAGGTTATGATGTGATTTATATCTCCGTCAGCCCAGTCTTGGTGTGTTAGCTGGAGACAGTGGTCACAAAAAGCACATTTTTTCAGATGCTGTAATAAATATTTAAGGCTGACAGCATGTTGCCTTTACAGTCCTTGTAAATAATTCTTCTGAGGAGAGAACTGAAATCTAACTGTGTCTCAATACTTCTGTTTTGTTGGTGATTCTTCTGTTCTTTGTTCCTCCTTTATCTCTGTGACCTTTCTGTTTGTTTTATTTTGAAAAGTAAGGAGACACCTTAGCTCTGCTTTGTGTTCCACAGGGAATATAAAGGAGCACTGTATTTTCTTTTTTCTTGTAAACACCTTTTCTTACTTTAAATAATCACCTTTTCTTATTATTTATAGTCCGTGGTACATGCATAAAGCATCTACCTCACAAAACACACAAAATCTCTGCGCTTCAAAGAGCACAATCATATCTTCAGTGAGTTACAGAAATTAAGGCATTGTTAGAAGTCTAAGGCCCCAATCCTATAACACTAAGGTTAGTGTGAACTTTGTCATTAATTTACATGAGCCAGAATGAGGTCCTGAAGAATTAGGATACAACCCAAAGGAGAAGTAAAACAAATTTTGCTTTTTGTGGTTATCTTAGGAACTGTGCAACAGGATTACTTGAAAGCTAAAATAAATTATTAATGTTAGAGTTCTGGAAAATTAGCCTCAACATCACAAATCACATTTCAGGTCACAGCTTTATCAAAATAGTCTATTTAACATCAAGTGAGTTAAAGTCTGCAGCCAGACCTTTAAAATTATCTTTATACCATTTTTCTATTAAGAACTGATTTTATTCTGTTCCACTTCTCCATCCTAATCACAGAATCACAGAATCACAGAATGTTAGGGGTTGGAAGGGACCTAGAAGATCATCTAGTCCAACCCTCCTGCCTGAGCAGGATTGCCTAGACCAAGTCACCCAGGAACAGTTCCTGATGGATCTTGAATGTCTCTAGAGAAGGATACTCCACAAACTACCTGGACAGCCCATTTCAGAGCTCTGTCACCCTCACTGTGAAAAAGTTTTTCCTTGTGTTGACCCTAAACCTCTTGTGCTCCAACTTGCTCGCATTGCCTCTTGTCATGTCATTGGATGACACTGAGAAGAGTCTGCCTCCATCTTCCCTACACTCACCTTTAACATATTGATAGACATTGATGAGGACCCCCCTCAGTCTCCTCTTCTCCAGTCTAAAGAGCCCCAGCTCTCTCAGCCTCAAAAAGAGAGAAAAACAACAAAAAATCAAAACACACCAAAAGTAACAACCCTGAAACATAGAATGAGGCACAAGATAGAAAGAATTGAATCTCCAAGCATAAATATGCAAATAGCAATTTCATGATCAACCAGTCAACTTCACTTCTGATCATGAAGTAGGTTCTCCTGGAAATCACACTGTGAAGCCTACAGAAAAAAATGAGGTGGTACTGAACACCGGAAGCCAATATGGCTTCAACAGGATAATATTTTGACTGACTAATCTAATGATTTTCTGTGATTGAATGACTGAGTATGTAAATGTCATCCACTTAGATTTCTGTAAGGTCTTGGATATAAGTGTTACAGTGCAAGGAGCAATATTTTTTAAAGTGAAAGAAGGTGGAATTAGATTGGCCATAAAGAAAAAATTTTTTCAGTGAGGATGGTGAGACATTGGAAAGAGGTGTTGTGTGTGCCTCATCATTGCAAGTCAGGCTGGACAGGTCTTTGAGCAACCTGACCTAGTGAAAGATGTCCTTACCTAAGGCAGGAGGGTTGAAATAGATGATCTTTAAAGGTCCTTTCCAACACAAACCATTCTATGATTCTGTGATACTTTCCTGTAGAGAGGCAGCTAATTAATTTAATACCTTGCAGTACTTTATACTTATGGCATGAAATTATTAAATCTGGATGGACATTAAGACCTGTTTTAGCTGTAGACAACTTGGCAGTATTAACAGGCTTTGCTGTTTGCTCCTTTCACTTACAAGCTTTTCCATCACTTCTCCTCTTACCCATATTTGTGTCCAGTGACACAAATGCCAAGGCTTTTGTCAGTCTTTATTCTTCTGAATTTTTCAGTATGCTTTTCAGTCTCTTTCAGAGCACCATAGGTTTTTGCTAAAGGTCTGCTGACAGATATTTATGTTTTTGCTCATCAAACTGCTTGAAATAATACAGATGATACTAAAAAAGAAAAGATTGTATTTTAACTTGCATCACAATATTAAATAAGTTTTATGATTTTATACTTGGCAGAAAACTTTTAACACATTCTCACTGTCTTCCATTCCAGACTTTGTGCCCCAATGCTAGGGAATGTTGGCTTATTGGTAGTGCTCAACCCCAGGCACACTTAGAGCATTAATTTACTTACTTCTGTGTATGAGTTTCATTCTTTTCCCACATACTACTTACTATAAATATATTTTTAATAGAGATTCCTCTCTAAATAGCACAAAGCAACCATGCATCAGGACTCCTGATTGATGGTCTTCAATTTTCTCCCTTTGTTCTGTAGGATATTAATAGAATTCTCATACTCTCTCACTGAAGCAGATAGAATAACTGGGAAGGAAACTGGTATTAGGTGGGTGAGATGGGTATTTGCTCTTTCTTGAAAGATGCAAATGGCACTGATTCCTGGAAAGGAACTGTGAATAAAAACTTGGTTACTATGAATCTCACTACTCTTCATACACAGAGAAATATCTTACATTGCATTCATGCATTTTTAATTTAATTTTAAATACCCAAAGACAAGTAAATTATCTCTATAGGTTAACTCCAGATGGTTTGAATGCATTTATTTGTTCACTGCAATAAATACTGCAGTTCTGGTATAAAATCTGCAAAGTATATAGCAACCATACTATCTAGACCCACATGTTTTATAAAGAATATTAGACTAGGTCCTGTTTTCTGATATGGTAGCAATACAGGTTGACTTAAAAACTATAAAAATAATTTTTATTTGACTTTTTTTTTTTTGCAAGCACATGGAATTTCAACCCTTGTTTTTAAAACTTTTTTTTTTTTTTCTTCACATTAAATTGTTTTCATCAGGGTTTTTGTATTTTGGCATATTATGGGCTTTCAAGAGTTATGGAATTCTGCACAGCATTGTAATTCTGATTTTCATGTCCTGTTAGAGACACATTTTGACTGTAAATTAATTATGGAAAATAATTGAACTCTATAATTAAGATTTGGCAAAAGTCAGTAAGTGAATCTTTTATTATATTTTAAACTTTTTCTATATTAAAAGAATATGCTTTAAAAAGGGGGTTGTATTTTTCAGTGCCCAAAATTCTTGTCATTCATGTATTGTTAAGTAAGCTGATAAAATGTCTATATTGTGACTGAATAACATAATCTTGACTGAACAGTTAGACATTCCTTAATTGTTATGCTTCTTATCACAGTTGATATGAATCAATAATATATGAGCCACAGCACTGCTTGTTACACATTATTAACAATAGAAAGATACCCTTAAGTGAAAACTTGTGTCAATCACTAAGTCCCAGTTCATTTCTGGTTCTTCTAGGAAATGTTAAGAAGCCAATCTCAGGTTGTAGCATTGCTACCAAGCAAAGTAATACCACAAAGAGAATGCCCGTGGGTTACCTTAATCATTACAAGTTGATAAAACCACGTTTATTTGCCACAGGGAAAACACTGCACAATGACGTTTTGTGAAATTCTATTTCTTTTAAGCAAGGATGTCTGAGGTATACTGACAGTAGATTAACTTTTCAGACATAGTGACAGAAAAGACAGCAGCTGCATTAAAACCACTATTTTTACTTACACAAATGTTAAGCAGATGGCTTAGCTTCTTCTCTGATGGATATGTGCTTTCTGGTTTTGCCATTGTGCAGTGATAAAGAGTACAGTATAGATAGCACATGGTCGTACCATCCTGCATTTTCAACTTCTATATGATTATGAGAAACTTGTACATAACTGATAGTAATAAAATACTGTTCTTAGTTATGCGTTAGTCTTTATTCTCAAAAACAAAACAGCACAATTAGGTCTCTTGAAGTCAGAGTTGTTTGCCTTTTTTTTTTTTTTAAGGAGACTAAACAAACAAAAATGGTTTTATAGAAAAGTACCAAACCTATTTATTTATTTATTTATATGAAAGAATATCAGTTAACATTTCTTTACTTAAAATTTTGCTTGTTAATTAAGCTGATCATGGACATTAGGTGTGGTCAGTCTTCTAACCAGTATGATCATTGCATGAGTTCAAATTTTGTCCCTAAGGTTTCAGATGTGAATTAAGTGGAGAATTGTCGAAGTTTGGATCGACACAATAATATGTGAATTCAGGGTAGAAAAGCCAAAGCTCAGGTTGAAGCTAAAAGGCCAAAGCCAAACAATGAAGCTAAATGCAAAAGCCGAAAGCTGAAGCCAAAAGCCACAAATTAAAGCGAGAAACCCCTTTATTTTTTTCCAGCAATCTTTTATCTGTTCAGCACAGAAAGCAAAGCATGTCCTTTTTCTATAGGCTCCATTTTGCTGTCTCCTACTTTTTCCAACTTTCGTTCAACTTCCCCTTATCTCTCAACCTACACACCTTTCTCATAACAAGCTACTCAGAGTCAGTGTTGCCCTTAACCAGAGCCTGAGAAATCCAGTCCCATTAAAACTTTCTCACAGGTAAGTATCAATGTTGTCTTTCACCAGGGCCTGAGAACTCCCCAGTCCCTCTAAAACTTGCCACAGAGAATACAGACCCAGTTCCTCCCAAAATGTTCCAGGTATCCAAGACACCTTATTCACCTTTTGCAAGCAAAGGAGACAGACAGTATGTTAGTTTTGAAAAACTGTAAGGGTCCTAAGCAAGTTGGCTAATATTAAAATACCATTTCCTCCAGACTCAAGATCAGTGCATCCCAAAGAGTAGGAAATCTGGTAAGGGAATTACGAGACCTGCATGGTTGAACAGGAAGCTACTGGTAAAACTTAAGTTGAAGAGGGAATTTATAAAATGTGGAAGGAGGGTCAGGCCACTTGGGAAGAATACAGGGAGGTTGTCAAAGGATACAGGGATGCAACAAGGAAAGCTAAGGCTTCCCTTGAACTACACCTGGTGAGGGAGCTCAAGGACAACATGTAAAGCTTCTTCAAGTATGTTGGAGGCAAAAGGAAGTCTAGAGGCAATGTGGGCCCTCTGCTGAATAAAGTGGGTGCCCTGGTGACAGAGGACAGAGAGAAGGCTGAGTAACTGAATGCCACCTTTGCCTCGGTCTTTAGTTCTA
>JANHGL010020028.1:0-73832 GCA_024611195.1 Ceyx melanurus
TCCTCCTCTTCCCCCCCTCCCTCCCTAACCATCCTGTTAGACATCTAACATCCCCGTCAGAGAGGTTCTGAGGTAAAACACCCCTGGAAGTAACTCTTGCGGCTGGTAGGAGGGAATCTGCAGACGCTGAAGTTATAAACTGGCTCGTATTTGGAAGGAAACGTCTGGGTTTGTGTTAAAAAGGCGCCGGGAGAAGCTGCTGGGCCTCTGCGGGCTGAGCGGGTGTCGTTACCGGTTCCCGCCCGAAGAGGGCGACAGCGGCCGCGCGGGCGGCGGGGCGGGCGCCATCTTGTGGGCTGGGCTGCGGGGCGCTGTGCGGGCTCCGTGTGCGGGTGCGGTGAGAGCGGCTTCGTGCGAGGGGTGTGAGGCTGTGCGAGCGTGGGAATGGTGCTGAGCGTGAGAGGGGTGAGAGACTGTAACTGTGTGAGGTTGTGCGCGCCTGTGAGAGCACGATGAGTGTGTTGAGTTGTACGGTTATGTCAGAGGGAGTGAGTGTGGGTGTGCTGGGGCAGGGAAGGATGTCTGTGCTGTGTACTGCAGATCACCTTGTAGAACAGACCGTACAGGGAGGAATGGGTTTTTTTGTACCAGAAATAGCCCTGCCTGGTAGGCTATTGAAAACTGCAGCCTGCTGTCTTGGCACCGTGACTCAGAGCTGCCCCTTGCAAGGCTTTCTGTGTGCCAGAGATAAGGGTGCCCTGGCACAGCCTTCACTCCCAGAACCCGGTGAGGGAGAGGCTGCCTGGCTGGCTGTGGGCTCGGCTGGGTGGGTTGCATGAGCAGCTTGGTGTGTGGGACTGGGAGAAGTTCTTCAGCAGCTGGGATTCCCTGGGAGGTTCCCTTCTACCTCCCTCTGTGCTGGCCAAGACTATTCCCAGTGACTCACCTCCATCTGCTCAGGAGGAACTGCTAGACAGCTGTAGTAGGGGGTGATTGTACCTACTACCCCCAGCCATCCTAGTGATCAGATAAGCTCACACCACATCTGGAGTCTCGTTACCTGACATCTGCATGTCCTAAAATCCATGTACTAACTTTGCATCTCCTAGAATGCAGTGCAAAAGCCAGAAAATACCTCTTTTTTTTTCCAGTGCCCAGGAAAGATGCAGGGCTGCTGAGCTGAGCTGTGCAGAGCTTTGCTCTCTGGTGAGGCTGCAATTAGATGGTGCTTAGTCAGCCCTCTCCAGCAGCGAGCTCAGGGAGCATCACATTTTGGTTCCTGGGGAAAGTTCCTTTTTGAAGTATTGCCAGGAAAAGCTTACACTGTTGTTCTTTTTTTGGAGAATGCTTAATAAGAAGAGGAGGGGAGAAAAAAAAAAAAAGAAAGAGTGCCTACAGAACTAGGTTGGTCTATTTTAGTCTGACCTCCCCTGAAACCATTACTTTGCACATTTGCGCTGACTGTCACTTTATCCAAAAATATCCCTTCTGGGTTCCCAGTCTTCCATACAGGTCCTTCCCCCCCTGACTTCCAGCCACAGTAAGCCATGCTGTGCTGCTAAAAACGGCGCTGAATTTGAAAGCTGGGTGCAAAGGATGAGCCTGGAGGTCTCCTCCCAGTGTAGGCAGGGGGATTGTGTCTCAGCACAGCCAGTGCTTGTCACCCCTGCAGCTGGTAGGCAGTGGTGTGTGCTCCCAAACCTCGAAAGCTTCCTCGTTGCAGCAACAGTTCCCTCGTTGCATTTCCTACAGATAGCTTCACCCCAGGCTCCCCTGCAGCCCATACCATGTGTATGTAGTTCATGTGCTACACTAGCACTTTGGATCTCCCCCCCGTACATTCTCCAGGCACACATCCTCTGATGTTCCTCTGCTCAAGTCAGGGGAGAATAAAACTGAGGTCTGTGTAGTTCGGGGCTGCAGATCCACTCAGTTTCCAGCCAGCTCTGCAGTGTGTGCTGCACTGCTCAGACTGTGCCCGCTGCTCCTCCTCGCCCACCCCTGCACCCAAACCCTCGCACAGGTTCAGCAAAGCTCCCGTTGCCCGCAAAGGCCAAGCCACATTTGTACTACCAAATGAGACAGGGCTTGGCACTGGGCACTGTCCCTTGATCTGTGGGGCTGTTTAATTACCAGCACGCTCTGGCAGGGCTTCTGGCCTGTGCCAACTAGCCCTGTCCCAGGCATTGCTTGGGCACCGCTCGGGGATGAGCACCTGTTCCCGAGAGGCGATACAACCGAGGCAGCCCCATCTGGGATGGGGGAGGGAGGGTGTTTAGTCGGGAGCTAGGCTGTGCCACACGCCCTTAAGGCCCGAGCGCAGGCCCTGACCCACTTCACCTGCTCGTACAGACTTGCCAGAGCATCTACGTGTGGTTGCATAGGCTGGTTTGTCCGTGTGGTGCCTGGTTGGAGGAGGACGGGGGCTCTCATTCTACTCGCCCCTTCCTACGGGATGTTCCTACAGGACATTCCTGGCTGCCTCAGCCCGGCCCTGCCTGCGGCTGAACGGACACCTTGCAGCAGCCGCTTCCCTTGGCACACGCAGGGAATGGGCAGGTGCCTGCGAGAATCAGGCCTTCAGCTGAGCGAGGGAAGGTGTGTTCAGCCCGTAGAAGAGCTGCTCTTCACTCCCCAAGGAGTTGTTTTGAAGGAGGCGAAGGAAGTGCTTATTTTAAAAAGCTGGCACGGGTAAAAGCCAAGGACACCTGGATCTTGCCCTCTGTTTTGTTCCCTTTGTTTTTGATTTTGCCAGAGACAAGCCAACGCAGCAATTGTGGCTTGTAAATGAGGTGTGGCCATGACTTGGCTGCAGCATGGATCACAGCAGCAATCTATATTTAGATCACTCATTTCTTGCCAGATGAAGTAAAATAATAAAAACAGCAGCTTAAATAAATACAACAGAAAAGCCACCACAGGAGTAAGCTGAACAGTGACCCAGTTTACGTGGCCACATACGTAGGAGACAATGTAGGATTTCTGGTTGCAGAATAGAGCCCTAAGCAGTATCTCAGTACAGCCCAGTCTGTGGCCCTAAAGCAAGGGCCAGAGACCCAGGGAGAGCACATCTGGCCACATGATGAATGCTCATGACTCCTATCCCAAGCATCTTTGATGCCAGGTCTGCATCCCACACATTCAGACACAGCAGTTTCTGGACCCCTTGCTCTGTGACTGCTAGCTCAGGCACAGCAGGAGAACCCGGAGAGGATCCCATGGAACCATCAGTGTTATTCATGGTGTCCCAGCAAAGCATTCACAATTTCACCCTGAGATTGCTTTCCTTGGAGCCTGAATCCCATAGAATGGAGCAGTGAAGATGTAGCCAAAGATTTGCTCGTTGTCAGAGCACCCCCAGCCCCAGTGCTGATGGGGTTGAAGGAGCCAAAACCGGAGCTCCCATCCTGCAGGAGGGAATATGGCTTTTTTCCTTGGGAGTTTATCCTGGGCAAGGGCCAGTTGAGATCTGAAGGGGCTTTGACACATCCCCAGTGAAGACAGATTTTCTCATTTCCTTGCTTCTGTGAGCCAAGGATAAGGGTTTGTTCCCCCGAAGCATGGGTGACATTTAGGGGACATATTTCCCAGAATACTTTTCACTAAATCACACAAGAAAATAAAAATGACCCCAATCCTCCCCCTTCCACCTGCCTTCTCCTCCCTTCTCCACAGGACTCCCTTCATGCCACATCTAGTTATGCTTCATTTACCAAGTCATTATGCTGAATATTTAGCTTTCTCCACATCTGAGTGGGCAGGTTCTCCCTCACTTTGGTCTCCAGGGGACTGCTTTGAAGCCTGGCCAGGGAGAAAACTGGCAGTGCACACTGCACTGTGCTGAAGCCAGTGGAAGATGAACATCCTTCTGGCAGAAGCTCAGACTCAACTTTTCCTTTCTTTCTTGTTTTCTTCACCTTTCTAGGAGCTCATAGAGGTTGACAGTGAAGTGGTGTTTGAACTGGCTGCATACATCCTGCAGGTGAGCTCCCATCTTCTCTCCAAGCTTCCTCCTCTTGCATGAAATCTTTTCATTTGCCCAATCCAGACTGGTTGTGTGGAAGTGTAGGGGACCCCCAGCTGCAGCAAAAGGTGCCTTTACACAGTTGTCATCACTTACACTGAGGTATAATAGGTACAGAAGCCTCAAACCAGACCTCTCTACACATGGAACAGATTCATCTGCCCAACATACATGTATATTATGTTTGCACTGACACGGATATTCAAGACCCTTGAATACAGTGCAGTTCTAATTTTTCTCCCAAGACCCTTGAATACAGTGCAGTTCTAATCTTTCTCCCCCTGAGCCATGAGGAGCCATGTGAGCAGACAAACAACCTCATCAGACTGCCCTAATAAATAACAATGCCCTGTGCTTCTATAGCTTCCATGTTAAAGCAGCAATTAATGTGTAGGGCTTTGAATCTTCATTAACATCATTTTATGTAACAAAAATGGAACGAGAGAGCCAGGCTGGGGACTCAATTAAAAGCACATTATAGAAATCTCAGACCTGCTGTTGGGGGAATAACATCAAACAACAGGCTCATTGTGAGAAGCAGCAATAGAGTTATGAATCCACTGGCTGCTTATCCCGACGAAGAACGAGAGTGCTCAGAGACTGCACAGCCAGATCTGCCACTAACCCTGGGTGCTGGGGTTGTTTCTCATCACAAACACAGGATGTTACGTGTATTCCTGTAGTAGTGTGATGTGTGACTTAATGAAAACAGTCAAAACAAGCCACACCTCTGCTGTCTGTAGCACAAAATTACTACAACCCATGGTTGTGACAGGAGCCAAGCAAAACAAGAGGTATCATACTGCATTTTGTTTTACTTCTCACTGCAGTGTTTAGGTCAAAGAGCTGAAGGAGGGAGAACCCACCCTACAAAATTGTTTTGTAAATTCAGTGTGTTCATCCCTGTACAGGCCAAGGCAAATCCTTTGGGTTTTGCTCTGTGTTGAACTCTAATCATTATATGCTCAAGAATTGCTTCCTATGAACCAGAGGAAAGCTTGTCTGCCTTCCAGTTCACTCAGAGAACAATGAGAAAACAGTAGGGGATTGTCAGAATTCAAGTGGTCTTCAGTCTTATTTCATATTGTCATGTTACCAGAACAACTTGAATTACCCCCAAAGCTCCGAGCTTTACCCCAGCCTCAGGACTGAAATGCTGCTGGACACTGGCTAACAGGTTTTGCAGATGGATGGGAAGACCAAAGACCTGAGTGCAAAACCTGTTCCTCTTGGGAGCAAAAATTCCCTCACTGCCCAAATGACATTCTTGTCCTGTGCTTTCTGTGTAGCTGATGGTAAATAAGGTACTTCATCATCCATCAGGTGAAATGTGTGTTGCCTTTGGAAAATGCAAAATGCACATTGCATCTGTGGAGGAGGGGACTCACCAGATTTTGAGGGCTCACCAGATATGCAGTAAGACTCAGGTACTAATCTAACCCCTGGAGTGGAACATTACCCAGCCCTTTAACATCAGGCAGTGACAGTAATAAACTGAAATATCTAGATACATCATTAAGGGAGCTAAATACTCCCCAAACACCCAGCAAGGAGTTAGAGAGACCTCTGTCTTGCATCCCCTTGCAAACTGACAGTGAGTCATCTTTCTGAAAGTCTAGTTATTAGAAAATAACCAGAATACTTCTAAAAATAGTCAAAGGAGTTGCAGCCTTAGAAGCTGCAAAGTCATTGAGACTTTGGAGATCTTCTGGTAATGCAGCATCCACAGAGTCAAAAAATTATTTACCAGCATTATTTCCTGCAGCTTCTTGGGTATCCACCAGCAGAATGAGGAACCATGTGGCCCTGTATTAGACAAACCTTTTGTTTGTTAATCTGCCCAGCTCACTGCGTGTATCATGGCACTTGACATGAGATACTGGTTCCAAAAAGTACATGAGGAATCAATTACAACAGGAAATTGCTGCTAAATGAAATTTGCAAATGGAAAATCTTGAACAGCTGGTTTTTTTTTTTTCCTATTGTTAATGATCTATTTTTAATTCCTCTTCTTCATTTTACAGGAGGCAAAGGGCGATTTTTCAAGGTAGGTGAACTTAAAAGTTGTTGCCATTGTGTGCTGTGAGAATGAATCTGGTACAGACAGTGTGTGAGGGACTGAGCTGTAGCTGTGGAACAGCAGGAGTGAACTGCTAACACAGACAGTCTACTTCCTGAAACCATTTCTTCACAAAACATGGCTTTTGACCAGAGCTGTGCCTTGCAAACAGCATTGTTTGTGACTTTGTTGTTGACAAATCTCTTCAGATGCTCATGAAGTTCAGGAAATAGACTAGTCTTCGGAAGGAAATTACTGAGGAAATGACTCTACAATCACTATTATGTCACAGACCCAGCCAGAGGCAACATTAAAATTCTATCACTAATTGGTATTTCAGCTTGAATTTAGACAGAGTTCTCAAAATCACAATTTAGATAATTGATTTTGTTGAACTTCTGCTATCCCTTGAGCTAAATTGTCAGGCTTGCTATGAGAAATTCAAAGAGGTGACTGTGCTTGGTGTTTCAGAAGGCTGTTAATGAAATGCCCAAGAATTTTCATTGAACTTGACAGTATCTGTCAATTACACATTAGTAGCAACCAAAGGTCAGATGCCTGTTTGTTGCTTCATGTAAGAAACATGAAAGTTCTTAATCTGAAACTCAGGGTACAGTCTGTGCTAAAAATTTCATATACTCCATGTTTTACTTTTGCTGACCTGATTGTGGGCTCAGTTGGAGGAGCACAGTGCCCCTTGATGTTTGTTTCAGAGAAGAAAGCAAGGTGTGAATGGGCAGAGAGGTTGAATTGCCAGATAAGCCTGAAGAGGTGTCTTTCTTTAGTCAGCATCAGGAAACACTGAGAGAAAACTGTCATGATACTCTGTGCACCCCTAGCAGGCTGTGAATGAGACAGATCCCACCTTCTGGTGGACTGGGACTTCTAGCCAGATAGAATTGAGACAAATCAGTTAAAAGAAGTGATGCTTTGCAAATACTGCCTGCCCAACGTGGCATCTGAGATGACATAAGGTAGCCTTTGCTAAAAGGAAGTTTAAGTTCTGCCTTATCATTTCTCAAAACTTCAGTCACTTGCAAAATCCTGACGTGCATCTGACCACAGAAACACAAGCCCAGTCTTGTTGCAGTTTTCAGTTCCACCCGATGGAATCGCTCAGCTCTCAGCAATGTGTATTTAGGGGGTACTGGAGTGCATGGGACTCTTTCACTTTTCAGTCTGGTTTTCAAGTCACTGCCAAGTGCTTAGCACAGAAGAGCTGGAGCGAGCACAGTTCTGCCAGTCAAACCTGTGCTAAACCACATCTTCCACTGATTTTGCTGTACAGAGCAATATTTCATGTTTCTCAGAACGTCTTGGACCTGACAAGAACACCCCCAGCAAGTGTGTACATTCAGGCTGTGAAACAGCATAGAAAGGAATCAGATGGCTCAGGGTAATAGGACTAAAAACATTTGATTTCCAAGATCTTTTTCCAGCTAGTGGAAACAGCCAGTGGAAAGCATCCATCTGCTAAAAGCTGTTTGATGTCCCTTGTAGAGGAATGGTTGAGTTTATCACATTGCTTTTCTCTAGGCCACAGAGATCTGAGGATTCTTCTCTGCCTCTGGTGTGGCAGCCATCAGTAGCCCCATTAAAACAGTTAGCTCTTCACCACTTCCACGTATGGATCACAGCTTGAAGCGGAAGAGGGAATCCCTACATCCAAGTCAGGCAGAGAAGTGGTGTCATAACAACTTGCTGACACTGCCAGGGATCTTAATGTATAGATGGGCTTCAGTGGCAAAGCAAACTGCTACAATAGTGGAGTTTAAAGCCTATTATTGGACAAGTAGAAGAATGCTACCCTTGCCCTCTATGGTTTAGGAGAAGTCTTGGCATCTCCAGGGATGTCTGTCCAGCAGCTCCCCTCTAATGTGCACTGACATGGGTTTATGTGCTGGGCGAGATCCAGGTGCTACTGAAGTCAACATGAGGTCATTGTGGTCAAGATTTTGCCTGCTGAGATTTGTGGTTATTCCTATCAGCAGTGTAAAATCTGGGAGGCAAA
Organism: Ceyx melanurus; assembly: GCA_024611195.1. Classification (NCBI taxonomy): domain Eukaryota; kingdom Metazoa; phylum Chordata; class Aves; order Coraciiformes; family Alcedinidae; genus Ceyx; species Ceyx melanurus. The sequence continues at coordinate 8,035 of JANHGL010020028.1, forward strand.
TCAAGCCTGGGGCCAGCCAGAGAACTGCAGATGAAGACAAATGTTCTGACTTCTCTTAGGGCTGAGGTGTTTGAAGTTAGTTGTTTTTGAAATGCTGTTTAAAATAGAAGTGGCTACTCTTTGAAACCAAGAAGCTCTGCAGTTGTGTCTTGCTGCTGAGATTTAAAGAGAGTATGTTGTGCGTGGCAGCACACATTGTGTGAAGGTTGAACTCCTGAACTTCCACTTGGTTTCTGAAGAAATCAGTGGATTCTAAAGAATTGCACACATGGAACTCAGGCTGCAGATTTCCCACACCTGTCCTGTCTGGTTGACAACCTGGGAGACTGTAGGTTGCTCTTTGGTCCTGATCCAGAAAAGTGAGTAAGCACTGGCTGGTTTGTAGCCATGGGAGAGTTCTGTTCCCCGTGGGAGCCTGTTCTGTGAGTCCCTGCTGGTCACCCCAGGAGCTGGGACAGCCAGTGCCAAACTGGCAAATGCAGCGACAGTCGGCCCTTGCCCATGGTGCTCAGAGTGTGTTTACCTCCAGACCCCACTGCACCCAGTGCTCCATCACAAGGAGCTGGTTCAGGACTCCTGTATGCAGTTGAAACTCCACTTTTGGGGCCTCGTGGAGTTCAAAATCCAGAACTGATCTTAGAACACAAGCAGCCACTTTTCTGCTATCTACGACAGCAGCTCCCACTGCTGATTTTGAGGAAGTCATCCCATGCCTTGGAAAAATGCCTGTGCTCCTAGCACTCCTTGTTCCTTTCCCCAGAAGGGGCTTATGTGCCATCTCCAACAAGTCCTACATCCCTTGTTAGGCCATCATCATGTACAAGTCTCTTATCACCTCAGAGCACTGCCTACACGGGGTGACACAAACAACTGCCAAGTGTTTGGAAAGCCTGGAGAGCACAGTCTGAGTCACCCTGTGTCTTGAGCTAAGATGCCTCAATAGCCCTGATGGATCAGTTTGGCACCTATGGTGAGCAATTTGACTAAGCCCTTTTCCATTGCTAACATGTGTTTAATTTTAAGAAGCAGCCCATCAGAAACCCTGAGCTTCTGAACCCACAGATAACTAAGAAAAGTATTTCTCAGTCTTGGCTTTAAGTGGCCTGGTCCAACTCAGTGTTTTGCAAGGCAGGTTCTTCATGGGGCACATCTCTTAGTTGATACAGATTTAGGCAAAGTGAGGTTTAAAGTAGAAAGACATTCTCCTTAAGAAGTTCCTAGTCCTCTGCATTAAAAGAGAGTGGTTTTCATGCTATTTAAGAGAATCCCCAAATGCTTCAGCTGACAAGACTGGAAAAGGTCTACACTTGGCTGGGAGATACCACTGAATTTAGGACAGTGGAGTGTCCCTGCTCAGCTGACTCTGAGGTTGAACAGGGCACTGAAGATCGTGCTTTTCAATACTAGCTACAAAAGTTTTGACTTCAAAGGTACACACATACTAAAGCTCCTGGACTAGCATTCTGCAGACAGATGCAAAGGTTTATTAGCTCAAGCTATTCTTGTTTCTAGCTGGGAGCTGAGTCACACTTGGTTGGCAGAGCATGGGCAGGACAAATTTCAATTCTTTAGTGAACACAAATCCTCCAGGTGTGACTCTTTTCAGGCTTCCATGGAGGAAGGAATGAGGGTGCCCTAGCTAATGGGGGTTGGGGGGGGGCATGTTGTTGAAACAGATTTTTTTCCCTTAAATTAATTCTACTGGATTTAGAGTTGAGTTTGACACTGACAAAACTCTTTGGAAATCTCCCACCAGCTTTGGTTTTAAATGTTCAGATTCCAGCACTTCAGCCTTAAACAGCATCTAGGCCAAAGCAGCTGGAAGTAACAGAAATCTTGTGTCCCTTGGTTGGAGGAGGGGAAACACAAAACTGCTGAGCTGTTGCAGCCAGGCCCTCAGACAGGCTCTCCTGGCTTGATTGCTTCCCATTGAGCAACAGGAGATGTTCAGATGTTGGAGTGAACTTCAAGTATCTCCCAGCAACCTAAGAAAGAATGAGGAGGGAGAAAGCAAAGGGCCAGTTTCCTGTTCAGTGGAATTTCACAATCATTCCAACCTTTGGGTAGATGCTAATCTAACATAGTTTCAGGCTTACTTTTCTTTCTGTGTAACCAAGTGACATTTAACCATTAAGAATTTATTAAGGGTCTGCAAATCCCAGGCTGCATTCTTGCAGCCTTATGGGGAAGATCTTAAACCCTGTCTTTCAAATGGTACCACTTAATCTGAGAATCTCAGACTCTGCATTTGCTCTTCACATTCAAGAGAATGAGTTGCCAGGCTGAGAAGTGTTGATCATTTTAACCTGCAATTTGGGTTTGTTACTGATCATTGCTATTGCACATGCTGGGAAATGTCTGGATTTCCTGAGACAACTGCACGTGTAATCTTGCTCAAAAATACTGCAGCCTGTTGGCAAAAACTTGTTTTTCACAAAATGCTTGTGAAGCAGCTGGGTAGGCCTCTTACCCCCATTTGTAGATAGAAATACTGAGATGTGGTGATGAATTTATTTGGCCAAGAGTCATTAAACAGATGGAACCAGAACTCAGACCAGAACTGAGGAGTTCTGTTCTCTTGGTCCATTCTCGACCTTATTTCCAAGTCTCTAACCAGTTTTCAGGAATCCATGAGATGACTTTTCCAGGTCAGGTTTCATATTATTATTCAGTCATTTAAATCTTGTGATTTCCACCATAGTGCAGGAACAAAGTGGTCTAGAGGACACAGAGAAAGTGTGTCTGGAGCCTTTCCCCTGTATATTAATAAATCTCTATCAGAAGCACCCTTCCATATAGAACAGCCCTGGAGGCTGGACACTTGCAAATAGAAAATGCAGCACAAGTGACCGGATTAAACAAACACTTTCTAAGTACAGCAATAAAATAAACACACTGATAGTTCACTAGAAAGAGTGGGAAAGGCAGTAAGTACAAAACCACTTGTGATCCTGCTGGAAACATTTTAAAAATTAAGGGGCTTGGTGTTTTAAAAGGAGCCAGGAGGAAATTGACCTCGTGGCCACTAGTTCAAATGCAACCTGAGTCATTATCTTTTTTTTTCTTTTTATTGATTGGACATCCTTTTGGGAGTTTAAATTCATTTGTCTTGAGATGAGTCTTGCCAGCAGACTTAGTGAATGCATGGGCCACAGAATCAAATACCTTTTTGTTCCTGGAAGCCATTACCTGAAATACATTTGGTGCTTTGAAGTTGCAAGGCACTACCTTTTTCAAGGTACTGAGCAGAAATGCTAATCCCATCCAACAGCAGCACTAAGAATGTCTTTGTCTCTGATTCTTAGATGACTTCTTATCACAATGCAAGCAAGTTTTGCTCCTCACAGATGGAGCTAACTGGTGTTAAGCCTTTATTTATGGAAGCCATTACTGATTCAGTTTTCCCAAACTCTCAGAGGTGGTTAGTCACCACTCATCCTGCCCCATTGGACAGCTTTCTGGGATCAGAAAGTCCCTGTTTGGAAATGACTCCCTGTTTTCCCAGAAAAGTTTTGGAAATTTCTCAACTTCCTTCTGTGAGCAGCCAGCCTCAAAAATTCTTCACTTGAGGGCAGTGACAGCTGCTTGTGCTCCAGTTGTGCTGGCTTCTCCTCTTTTTCCCCAGTTTCTTTCAAAATGTCCAAAAAATCAGTAAAGGTGAGTCTGCACATGCTGTGGAGGAGACATCTCTGTGCAGACCCAGCAAACTCTGTAAACATCAACAGCTTGTTTTCTAGGCTGTCAGTCCCAGAACAGAGCTGCCAGATCAGCAGATAACAGAGAACAGAGCAGCTTCTTGTTCAGACTTGTGTAGTGATTTACCTTCCATGGAAGGAAAACTCTGAATAGGTTTTGAGCATTTGCACTTACAAAAGAAGATCTCTCTGATGGTCAGATGCCTATGGGGCTGGGGCAGGAGTGGGCTGAAACACTGAGTGTCAGCAGTCATCTGACTTTGCATATGGGGTGCTCCTGAGGGGTTTCTGTGTGCTTAGCATGGAATCATAAAATCATACAATTGTTTTGGTTGAAAGAGACATTTAAGATCATTAAGTCCAACTGTTATCCCAGCACTGCCTGGACACCATGTCCCTCAGCACCACATCTACACATCTTTTAAATACCTCCAGGGATGGTCACTCCACCCCTTCTCTGGACAGCCTGTCCCAGGGCTCAACAACCCTTTCTGTGAAGAAATGTTCTTAAAATCCAACCTGAACCTCTCCTGCAGCAACTTGAGGCCATTTCCTCTTGTCTTATTGTTGCTCAGTCATCTGTCAGTGCTCTTCTGTACATCTTCACTCTGCAAAATTTGAACCTCATTGAGTCTTGGGCATCTCTGTCATAGATCTGCCTCAACTAGAAGTTGTGGATCTCTTTTAAAACTACTTAATTGATTATCAGGGAACTACCATGATAAAAAATGCCTGTAGACATACCCAAAAATGCCTGTTCCAGGATTTGTGTTACAGATTTACCCTATGGCTCAACTTTGAAATTAGCCCATAAACTCCAGCTAAGACAAACCCACCTGGGTCTCAGGCAGAGCCTGCTGCTGGGATGTGCAGATGGAGAAATGCTGAGGGAAGATTTTTAGTAAAAAGTGGAGCAGTATCACATCTCTAGAAGCCACAGTGCAGACTGTCCCAGGGACAAGAACTGAACTTGGGGTAGCCTGGGATGTCCAAGGGCTTTTGGGCCTTTAGCAGATGTTGGGATGGCTGCTCTACAGCTGGGGATGCCAAGACCACCTGTCTGCCTGGTTAATGGCCCTGCTGCCCTACAGGAGAAGCCAGTGGGCTGGGAGATCTGTAGCTCTGGAAGAAGAATTGCTCTCCACAGCTCCAGGACATACTCTTTTGGCAGGATAAAGGGCAAGGTGCAAGAATCAGAAAAAAACTTGCTATTAAAAAGTAAGCTAATAAACATTAATGCTCTGGCACTCCTCAGTGACCTGTCTGACCCTCTTGGCTGTGTGTTTCTGCAATTTTAAAAGTAACTGCAACTCCACCTTCCTTCCCAAGCCTGTGAGGGATTTTTTTTTCACATGCACACATTTCCTTGCGTGTTTAAAAGTGTGAAGGGGTTTTTAGGAGAAAATCCCATGGTTTCATTTCATCTACAGCTATCTCTCTCCTGTTTCATGAGCTCCCTGCTGTGCAGTGCTGTTGCTCCAGCTAACCAGTGTGGCCACCAGAGGCTGCAAGGAGAGAATGGTGGTGAAGTGGTTGGGCCTGGGCCCACAGAGGGTTTTGTGCAGCAGGACCCAAATTCAGTGTGTTGTCTGTATCAGTGAAGACATTTTGCAAAGGCCAGGTCACCAAGCCAAAAGGCCAAGAGCTACATGTGATGATAAGAAAAGCAATCATTATTTTTTGCAGCAGGTTGTGAGGCATTTTATGAAGATGTCTTATTGCAGCTGAAAGCATCACTTCTTCTCCTCCCCTTGGTTTTTTTTCTCTGTATGAACATGTCCATGGAACCCTGCTCAATGAAATGTGACATGGTGGCTTTAGTGTCCAGTCACTGGTAGGAAGTACTTCAACATAACCGTCTGGGAGAACTTCTCTCCAATTTTGATAATAGAGGGAAAAGTTAACTGGGCTGCCAAAAACAAATAAAGAGAGAAGAAAAAGGAAACCCCAGTGCCTTTTGTTAAGGAGGAACAGATGTAGAGCCACAGCAGCCTGCCAGCTAGGTCAGGTCATATCAAACACTGTGCTTGTTTTCTTGTAGCCTGATCCTCCTTTTGAACTCTCTTTCAGCAATGAAGTTGTAAGGAATGAATTAAAGAAGCTGCCAGCCCTTCCAACACCAGCACTGAAGGAGCATCCCTCCCTCGCCTACTGGTAACGTATCACCTGCTAGCAGCTTGGCACTCTTAAGCAGCACCAGGCTCTGGAGATCTCAGAGTGGAACTGGGGTGCAGGGTGTTCTGCCTTCTAGCTCTGGGTCTCCCACTGACTCGTTTGATTCAACACAAGCAGAGATCAGCAGCCTGAGCCTCAGTTCCCCTGATTGCCAAATGCCAGGTGACATCTGGCCAGAAAATCCACTCTGGGCATGTAAGTGTCCCAGTGGAATCAAGAGGCCTAATGTTCCTCTTCCAACACTTTGCATGTGTGCAGTGTTTTCCCAGTTTGAAATGTCAATGGTTTGCACTGCTTTTTAGAGCTTCTCCTCTTTCTATGGCATAGCTGAACTGAAAGGAATGTGTTTCTCCTTTTACATGAACTAGGTGATGTTCAGAGGTGGAGGCTTGTGAGCTCTTTAATTTCCAGTATTGCACTGGAAATTAAATCCAGGGTAGTAGCAGGGTCATAATGCAATTTCATACACCCCCCACATGGATTCTTTGTGCTGCCCTGCCTATCCCTTTTATCTGTGCAAATAGGAAGGAATTTGGGGAAAGACTGTTCATTAATGGGGAGATGCTTTCACTTGATTTTCTGTTTGTTTCTCTTTCATGTTTGTCTTTAAAGCATTAGGCTTTAAGCCTGGGGGTGGGAGTGAACTTCTTTATCTGCTACTCTCTTAATTTCAGCAGCTTGGTGATCTGAGGATGGCACAGGGAAACAAATCAGTTTGCAGTTTATGATCTCCACTCTTCCCTTTGCCAGGAAGGCCATTCCCTTTCCCTTGCATGGCCACAGTACCCAAATTAGCTGCACACACTGTACAAGCTGGTCTATGGAGCCTCCTAATCACTTTCTGAGCACATCAGGAGAGACCCTGAGTCCCAGGCTGAGGTTAGGACTTTTGAACATTGGTCTTTTCCAATGGGGTAATAAAACCAGTGGCTGCAGTCCTGTGACTCCCTTGTGATTTCACTTCAGTAACCAGGTCTTGAAGACCTCTCATACATCAGCAGCTCATTATTTTTTAATGATGCTTTTTTACACACCCTCTGAAACGCTGAATGCTCTCAAGGAGAGGCTGCTGGACAGTCAGGTGAAAAGCCTCTGAAGTACAGATCAAACTTCAGTGATCAAAGGGGTCAGTTGTGTATCTCCTGCAGATTACATGCTGGATACAAAGCTCATCCTCTTCTTTCCTCTGTGCAGTCAATTTTATGCTGCTGTTCTTTAGCATTAGCACAAACCAGTAAAGCAGATTTTCTAACTCTGGAAAGAAACATTTAAAACATTAGAAGTGGGATGGATAATTGCTTTCAATTGCTTTTCATTACTTTCAAATAAACAAAATAAGACTATGCTACGTTTTTATAGTCTGAAATGGACTAAGAGGTGATAAAATGGATAACAGATAAATACTATGATACCTTCAGCAAGGCAGATACTATGATACCTTTGCCAAGATACTGTGATGTATCTGCATAAAATAATATTTCCATCATACACCATGGAAAAGTATCTCCTGTTGCTCTCATCAAACCTAGTAAGACCAGTGGGATGAGTTCTGGACTCTTAGTTGCAAAATAAACACAGTTTGGTGCCTCTGGCTCCAAATAGAGTCTCCTGGTGGCACATCCCTGCTGCAGGCCTTTCCCTTCACTGTAACCTCTTCTTGGAGGTTTGTAGATACCACAGCCAGGATGAAGCTTGTAGCTTTCATATCATCAAGGTTTTTTTTATCCAGATCTCTACATTGTAAGAATCAGTTGCACATCTTGTTCTCAAGCATCTCTTAGCATCACTGGTTACTGGTGAAGTAAGAAGGAGATAGATTTTTTTTCTTTTAAATGAAATCTGAGCTTCTGGTCCTCCCACACAGTCTGGGAACTGAGGGCCTGAGTTTTGATTTCTCTTGCCCATGCATGGGAACAACTGACAGTATTTATTATTAAGACACAAAACTGATCACAGTGAGACAGAAGAGAAGCTGTGTTAGTTCACAGCACACTATCCAGCCACTGTCACTGCATTTTATCTCAATTCAAATCCTTCCCAGCAAGGCAACCCAGTACTAGGCTGCAAGTAAAAAGGCAGGAAGGAGGTGCAGTGGCACAGAAACAGGTGCTAGAATGAGATTTTCAACAGACCAGGGGGAAAACAGACTTTGCCTAGATTCCAACAGACTTTGAATGCAAGCTTGGTTTTAGCAACCAAAGCATCAGCATTGCCAGAAAAATCACCTCTGAAAAGATCATCTGGAAATCACTATTTAGTTTCTCTAATACAATACAGAGCTGAGGCTCTGATCCTGCTCTTGGTCCCTTTGGTTCAACAGACTTCAAGAGACTGGCTGGCTTCAGTGGGACAACACATGACTGCAGATAGAGATGTTAGTGAATTGAAGAATATAATCAAGGTGGACAAAGGTTAGAAACAGGGTGCAGCAGTGGGTGTGCAGCTATTTAAAACAGCTCGTGTGCTGGGAAGAGAGCAGGAAAACAATTACCTGTGAAAACCTGGATCTGATGATGAGAAACTGGCCCTGCATTTCCTTGTTGTCTGTCGTCCAGGTCTGTAAGCTGCTGGGACAGGAGGGGGATTTCTTGGCAGTTCTAAAGATCTTTATCAGAGTTGCCTGCTGCAGGGTATCATCCATCTACTAATTTCTGCAGCTTTGGGGGGAATGTTTTACGAGCTGGAAGCAGACAGCAGCAGCCCCCGTGTCTCCACAGGAGTTAAACACCCCTGTCAGCCCTGCCTTGGGAATGAGCTTCTGTGTCACTGGCACAGTCACAAGGCAGAGCAGGGGGAGAGGAGATGTCAGCTGGTGGTCCAGGCAGTGCCCAGCACTCTCCCAGCTGTCAATAGCAGCGTGGCAGCTGCTGGGAGATGAACAGCTGAGATGCTAGGGGAGGATGGTCAGAAGCTCTGTTAATCCTCCTGCTGACCCGTGAATGATGTTGCTTGTTTGCCCTGGCACGTGCTGGGCTCACCCCTCTGTCCCAGAGCTGGAGGCAGAAAGTGGAAAATGGAGGTCAAAGAACTGTTAGAGGAGAGAGTGTCACACAGCTGGGTGGGATCTGACCATGAACATTCAGCATAGAACTGTCCATCTGAGCTCGGAACCCTCAGCTCCCTTCCCTGTCAGGTTGAATTGTGCTCTGCAGTATCTGTTTCTTTCCCCAAAGTGTGACTAGTTTGATGTTGTAGAAAGGTGAAAGGCAGTAAATCCCACCCTTAAATATTCATGACTCAATCAATAGATAATGCAGGCTTGATTTTTGTGTCCAAAAGTAGAAACAAGGATAATACCTAGCACATAACATCCTTAGACCTCAAAACATTATACAGTGAAAAGGAAGAGCATCATAATCGTAACAAGGCAATGGAAGTATAGAGAGTGCTGCCTGCTTTTTGTTTCAGGAGGACTGAGTAGAACCTGGACTATCCCACATCATTTAGTATGGGTGGAGAACAACACTTAATTCATCCTTCTGTTCAGGAAGGCTCCCTGACAGCTAATCTGTCCTTCTGAGGGAAGTGGGCCATCAGTTCCCTCCCTGTGCACAGGGTATGCTCTGGGAACATGCCTAATCTTTTATAAGGATCATTTGTTAGAAAGCAGATCACATTAGGTAATAATTCTGTAGGTACATCCATCCCTTCCCTGAATGGCATCAGTCTGGGAGCTTGATCTGTACAATAAACTGCATGGAGTGGAAACCAAAGCCAAGACCATTTTCCACTGGAACACTCCATTGTTTTCTGAGGAGCCATTCCTGGTTTGTTCCTGTCTGAGACAGAGGAATTGCATCCACATGCAATCGTGGTTTTAAGAGGTAGTTTCAAAGGGCTGTAAGCCCTCTCTGTCTATCTTTTTTATTGAGAATGATGGGTTTTGGAGATCTTCCAGTACTGAACACTCATGTAATTCAGTTATTGCTCCAGAAGTAATCCTGTTTGTGATAATCATGGCAGGAGACCTGGGCTCTGCCTTCCTGTGCACGCCCATAACATCTGTGGTACTCACTTGGATCAGTGGCCCCAATATGGTTTCATAGCTGTTGAATTTATAGCTTACAGATCAGTTTATGAGCATTAAAATTGTTCTGAGGGATTTGATGGGAAATCTGGACCATTCCTTTCCCACGTAATGTGTCGATGACTCAATCAGCACCCTGTACCCACTGGGATGTGCTGCTGGGACACCAGCTTGCCCCAGTAAGAGCCTTTTTATTTTCACAAGTGACTTTCAGTGGAAGTCACTTGGTGAGTGAGGAAAACAGTTAGTGTCAGACAACTAGCAGGCTAGTGGGGGAACAGCTGGGCCTGCTGACAGTCCAGCAGACCGTCAACTTTTAATTGCTCTGTGCTGTCTACACTGGTGGTTTTGATCCTCTCCCTTCCTCCCTGCACTGCCAGGAATGGATGCAAAGTCCTCAGCAACCCTGTGCCAGGCCCCATGCTCCATCTGTGCACAGAACATCTTGTTTGCCATGTCACAGTGCAGTTTGTCCTCCTTGTGATGTCCCAGAACAGAACATCCTCTGTGAGAGGATGTTCCTTACAGCAGGGTCTGTGTGGCCTCTACCTGTGACATGAAGAGATTTGGTCTCCACGCAGATCTCTTGGCACAAGGATGAGCGTGGGGAAGGCAGCAGTGGGAAGACTCAGCTGTGTTAGCTGGGCTACTGAAACCCTTTGCAGTTTTGCACACAAGTCCCTGTGGGCACCACTGAGCATTTGTGGTGAGGTCATCTACCAGACCATCCCACACTACTGTCCTCCCTCATGCTGTTCAGCAATAAAACCAGCTTCATTTCTGCCTGGGGTAGGATTATTGCATGGGGGACAGCTGGGTGGATGCCTCTAAAGGCCCCATGAGGGGCTCTGACTGGACCTAGGAAAAGCAGGCAGGGAGCAGTGCCACATCACATTGGCCTCAACCACATGCAGCACGATGGCATTAGAGGGACACTTGGTACTACTGGAGGATTATGCAGTGCCAGGTGGAGAGGGTGCAACAGTGACATAAAGGTAGTTCAGGTTTCCTTCCTCTGGCACTGGTAAGGTCTGGTGTTGCAACATAAAGAGTGAGAGATTGGGTTTATGCCTCAGGACTCGAGTGTTCTGTCCTGCCAAAAAACAGGGCTGGTCCTGTGGGTGTTGGAAGTGGAATATTGACTGGAAGTCAGAGAAGAACCAAAGTCAGACCAGTCTGAAAGTACCAGGCGTGGAGGCTGTGATGGTTTGCATGGCCACAGATGGAGAGGAATGCTACTGAAATCAGAGTGCTGGGCACCTTCACAAGGTGATCCTTGGCTTGTACTTCAGCGTGATGTGACCTTGCTATTTGTATGAATAGCTGATTTGTATCAAGCTGATGTGTGGAAGAGCCTCCATCTATACCATGAAACTGTCTTAGTCTCCAAAGCAGTACTGGGAGGGGTTGCTGGCCAGTGCCAACTCCCAGTGCATCCACAGGGGCTGACAGGGGGAATGCAAGTCAGTATAACCCGATATTCAAAGACACATCAGTAACAGTAAAGAGACTCAGGTGTGAGTGCCTTGGAAACACCCCTGCCACTGTTTAACCTGCTGTTACAGACATTGCCTCTGTGTACACCAGGAATTTAACCCCTTGCTGTGAGCTGTTTCTCCAGAGTACTCCCACCAGTGCTCCTGTACATGGTTTTGTCCAATTGCAATAAGGAGCAATTTGTGAGTTAAAAAAAGGTTCTTCCATAAAACCAGCTCCTAGAAAACGACTTTTATTCTCAGTCTGTGAGTCTCCCTTGCTTATCCTGGGCTGCACCTAACACACTTTTGCTTGGCATCATTGGTTTCCCTCAGTCAGTAGCTGGGTTAACAGAAATCTCTCTTCTCCTTTTGGCAGGATTCTTAGTCATGATACTACATTAGATAAAATATCTCATTTCTTCCTTTCCAGTGAGGATCGAGTCATTGAGCATTACAAGAAACTGAATGGTCAGACAAGAGGCCAAGCAATTGTGAAGTAAGTGAAATAGGAGTGATTTCTTGTGACCTTTGTTTCATCAGGAAATATTTATACTGGAGTGTAAATGCAATATGTAACTGTCTCCCATCTCACTGAATACTTAATTTTTAAGTATTTATGTACTTACTGATTTATTAAAGCTTTTTTTTCCTCTCAGCTTCTCATGGATGTTCCTCTCTTATGTGTTGTTTTGCAGTTACATGAGCATTGTAGAATCCCTCCCCACCTATGGAGTGCATTATTACGCAGTAAAGGTACGTGCTACAACAGAGGCTCATTAATGAATTAAACTGTTGTTAAAGAGAGAGGGAGAGAGGTACAAAGAACCATCCTGCTCTCAGAATACAATGTGCTGCTACTAAAGTCTCATTTAACTTCCTTTGGTAAGATAAACTTATTTCAATTCTGTAGTGAATGTTTGGTAAATACAGCTCCAAAGAGGAAAATCCTGTTCTTGGAGATAAAACCCTTGCAGTCCTATTGTGCTGGAGATGTTCAGCCCACGAGCAGCAGCAAGCTCTGGTGATGCCAGTGAAGCAACACCCAAGGGACAAGACAGACACATTGCTGGGAGGCTTGGTGCTTCACTCCTTTTTGTAGCTCAGGAGGTCAGGCTTTTCCCAGCTGGCAGATCCATGAGCTGCTAACTAGGGCCAGCCATGACCTGCAGACTGCAGGTCTCTTCACTTGAGATACAGGTGGGTGGATACAGATATATACAGATCTCTTTAATGCCAAATCATTGTCTTGTACTCTAGAGATAGCACATCCCCCTCCCCTAACAGCTCTCAAATTCTAGTGGATTTCATGCAGGTATTCACTAAATCCCTCATCCCTTTTGCCTAATGATTTATCACTAAATCTTCCATTCTAATAATATTATTATTATTATTACTATTACTTCCCTGCCTGACCAGCTGGGTAGGATAATTATTTTGTTTTAAGTAGAGAAATCAATAAACAGCTAAAGAAATCTGGATCCACAGTCCCCAGAGCATATTCCTTCATTTATCACTCCTGAAGTTTTGATGTGTTCCACCATTATCTCTCTCCACAGCACATGTTTTTTTCATACAGCTGTAGTGCCTTGCACCCATGGGGTACCATCAAAACACAGCTAACTACCTGCTTCTGGGACATGCATTTCTAGTCTATTCCCACCAATGTGTATGGCATTTTGCAGAAAGCTTTAGCCTCACCTTCTGCCAGAGGATAGGGTCCCTCCAGCACCCATTTCATCCACACCTCTCAGACTACTGTAGATAAGAAAGATCTGGTGGATTGGGCAGAGTGTTCAAGTCTGCAAACACTTGAGAGCTACTCTAGTCAGCTCTCCATGATCAGTAAGTACCAGTAAGGCTGGTACTGAGCAATGAGGCAGCAAATATTGCACATAATAGGTTTTGCTTCTGCCTGATGCAGGGGTTCTGCTCACTGAATTTTACTCCACCATTCTCTATCACATTAACAGAACAGATGTAATTTCATTGAGGACTCTGGTCCAGTAAATTGCAAAGGGGCTGGTATCAGATATCAGCCATTACTCCATAAGGCCATTTTATTGCACACTCAGACAGAAAGCAGTTAGGTCTGAGCCTGTCAGACCTTATCACTTGGTAGCTTTCAGATCCCATTACTCCTGCATTTTCGAGAGTAATGCTAAAATCCCTCCACATAATTCAAGTCAGCTGGCTGGTTCACTTTCCTTCCTTCCAATCTCTGAGTGTTCAGGCTGAATAATTCACAGGGAAGAGAAGGAGGATGCAGTGCTGCACAAGGGACCCATGTCAAAGCTGCTCACCTCCCCTGGCAGCATTTTGAGTAACCTGATCACAGATGATGCATTTTAAATGGTTTTATGTGTCATGGCCAAAAGTACAACAGATCTCTCCTGAACACCACTGAGCTCTGTCACTTGAGGAAAATTCAGCAGAGGTAAATTTAACAGAACCCTGAACATTCAAAGATACTGCTTAGAAACAAATCTTCACCTTGAATAGAAACCTAGGAAATCTCCAGCATTTCCCCATCTCATTCAATATAAGTCTCTCTGTTTTCTCTTCCAGGACAAGCAGGGAATTCCTTGGTGGTTAGGACTTAGCTACAAGGGGATTTTTCAGTATGACTACCATGACAAAGTGAAACCAAGAAAGGTAAGTGTTTACTTTTCTGTAAAGGTCTGGGCTTGCCACTCTTGTTACAGCTTGATGTGAGGGTGTGATGGGTGCCAAATACTGGCTTTGATTCATGGATTTAAAAAGATGTTCATTTTCTCCCAAACTTGTCTGAATGGCTGCAAAGAATTAATGGACAAAAGTAGCTTTTCATTTATTAAATGATGTGGTAGGTGGGGGAAATAAGTGTCACTTCATCTTGCAGCTTGGGCTTCTTTTTTGTGTGGTTCAAAGGACATAAATAGGAACTGAAGGACTGGTCCTCTCAGGTGCTGCTGCCCTTCCATCCACTGGCTATAGGGGGACTGAGGGTGCTCAGCCAGCCCTTGATAGTCTATTGTCAAGCCATAAATGACTTGAGAGAGAGGGGGAAGAAGAGACAGGAAAACTTCTTCCATTTATTACAAAAATTAAAAATTGCTTCTCCCAGGAGCAGCATTTCATTTGATAATCAACAGTGTCACTCACTGAAGAGTTAATGCCAAGCTAGCAAGGAAATACAACTTTCATCACATGCCTAAAAAATTAAAAAGCTTTGAAAAGTTTGTGCCCAGTATGTGATTTGTTTAGGAACAGTTTCACACTGAACTTTCCCTGGGGGAGCAGGTGTGGGTATTGTCAACTTTGGAGCTGGGCTCTGGCAACAGTGAATATGTGTTTGGAACAACTTGGGTCTAATCAAGGTCAGAGCCCCAGAGTTGTTGGGGCTGTGAGAGGGCTGCCAGGAGAGGGTGAAGGGCAGCATTCAGTGCTGGCACCTTTCCTGGGGGAGTAATTGCTGGACATTTGCAACTTGGGAGCTGGGCTCTGATGAGGGCAAATACCTAGTGAAGCAGTTCACAAGTCAGGGCACAGCATGCACAGAGCTGATCACAAACCCAGAGCTTTGTCAGTGATACTGGCCATGCTCATCCTTTATTACTATTTTTAGTGAGGCTTTCAGTGCTTCTGAAAATGAGGATTTGTCTCAGTCTTTCCAAATTACCTTTGAGTAACCCAGCTAAGGAATGTCCTGTTCCTCTGGGAAGAGGAAGGTTTTGATCCCCTGAGCTCATCCTACAAAGCAGACCCATTTGTTCTGATTTTCTTGCCTAGGATGTCATCTGATAGAGAAAAGCTCATCCCTGAGCACCTGCCCTGCAGGTTGGCATGCACAGTCTGTTAGCAGTGGTATTTGTTGTACTGCAGACCCGTGGAGACATCAGAAGGCAAAGTCTGGGGCTTGCTTGCAGCTGCAGAGCTGGTCATTTGGAGCAACTAGGCAAATGCTTCCCTGCTGAATTATGCAACTGTATTTCTCTTTGCATTGTCTCTGTGCCAAGGTCCCCTCTCCTTTTCCTTCACCTCTGATCATTTCAAGCTGGGACACTGCCTGGTTCTCACAGACAGCACCTCCTATTAAAATAAACTAGAACCAAGATTTCGGTAGAAAACAGAACTGCTAAGGAAGCAGCAGGAGACAAGTGGTGCATTTTATTCACTGAAAGTATTAATGGGGCTTTTTACTCACTAGAGAAAAGGAAGAGGGGAGTAAGGAGGTCTTCATAGAGCATTTGTGCTCTAAAAGAGACATCTATTTGGGATCAATTATTACCTGCAGGGCAAGCCATACTCACAAATGAAAACATGCCTAGGCTAGGTGTGTGCACCCACATACCTCCAGGAGTGCCAACACCTCAGGGAAAACATGTCCTTAGAAGATAGCTTCACAAGTCAGTGGTACTGACAGAAACATTCCTTTGGAGGAAAACAGTGCCCTGCTAGGACAAAGACTGATCCATTCACAAGCTATAGCAATTCCTATCCTGGGATGAGGGGATTGGTGGAGAGCAGCAGATGAAAGACAAGAAGTCAGCTACTAACTGCATGAGAAGAGACAGATGTTTCCACTGGAAGAGTCAAGCCTTCTTTCTCAGCTTCTCTGCTTTCTCCTTAGCTGTTGAGGGTGATCTAGTCTGTAGTCTGTTTTTAGAGCTTGATAACATCTTCGTCAGCCTCCCTGTGTCCCAATAACCTATCTCTTGCTCTCAGGTTGTCCCTAGAATCAGAGTAGGCATTTTTTTCTGCAAGTGTAACCCTAAAGAACAGGGTGAAAGTTTTCTCTGTATTGGGAATTACTGTTTTATTTCAGCAAATTATGTACAAAATCCAGGAGACCCCAAACAATGATGCTGCCTTTTGTATAAACCACTGAGAGCTTCTGTGGCTTAGCAGAAGTGACCATTAATCTGGGAGGGAAGGCTGGGTGGGAAGGAGGAGCAGGAATTTCCAGTCTAGAATTTGTCCATTGCCATAATCCAGAGACCACAGCAGTGAGAAGACAGCCCAGATGAGCATTTCTCAGTTCCATGAGGCTTGCAAACCCCATCTGTTGGCAGGGCTATTTCAAAATGCACAGCATAAAATGGGCATAACCTGGGCAGAGTGGCTGAGGCTTCATGATTTCCTCATCGAGTGCTTTTACCCTCTGTAGAGTAAGTAGAAAGACTCCTCACCCTACACAGGTGGTAAAACCCCTCTGGCAAGAGCAGCTCAACTGCCTCAGCTGGGTGCAATGTTTAATCCTCTGCTAATTAGATTGCAAATTTGCACTTGATAACCCTCCTATCTGGGAGCTTACCAATGTCTGATTCATTTCACTACACCAGCACGGGCCGGTTCAAGCCTTTGCTGTGCAAAGGGAAGGGGTGAACCTTAAGGAACTGTCTGCAAGGTAAAATCAGAGTTGGGGGGGGGGTGAGATTATGTCTTTCCTGATCTTTATGATTTTGTTCCTGCACATTTCTAGTGCCAGAAACAAATTTTAAAATTACATTGGAAAGGTAAATCTCCCTGGAAGAAACACAAGCAGAAAGTTGTAGCAAAAAAAAACCATCTGAAACCAAGACATTGATTCAAATGCAGATAGAAACCTTGCTTGTGTTATGGGGGAGACTGTAATGCTTTCATATGATGTCATCCTGGATGGATTTCCACGCTCATTGTGTTTGCAGGTAGAGCTGGAGCCCACACTAAGCAGCTGAGCCTATCTCAGGTGATCCCATTAGCAGTCAGTCAAAACCACATTCTTAGGAAATTGCTGGACTAAACCAGCCATGTGTCTCTAGAAAACTAACTGGGTTTGTCAGCAAGTTGGATGAGTCCAGAGAGGAAGATTGAGGCTGACGTGGGGCCAGAACCTGATCTTGCTCCTGCTATTCTCACTCAGGCATAAGTCCTGCAGTATTACTGGGGATGCAGCTGAGATGGGGATCTGGCACCTAGTCCAAGGTGGTTCAGATGGGAATGCAGGGCTATTAAACTGGAATGCAGCTGGGCTGCAGAGCCTAATGTGACTCTGTGCTTCTATATTTATGTTCCCTCCCGCCAATGCTTGGATTCTGTGGAAGCCCTGAAGCTGCCCAAAGCCATCACTTTGAGGCTTATCCTTCTCCTTTCTGTTTTTCTCCTGGCTGTTCAGGGCTAGCTCACAGACACAGCAAGCCCTGCCAAAAGCCTCCTCTTGAGCACTGCCTGTTCAACCCCAGATTTGGTCTGTGTCAGTTATGATCTGACAGCTGTGCATTATGGAATCACAGAATGGGGAGGCTTGGATCTACCTTTGTAGATCATGGAGTCCAACCCCCCTGCTAAAAGCAGAGTCACCCAGAGCAGGTTGCACAGGATTTTGTTTTGAGTATCTCCAGAGAAGGAGACTCCACAGCAGCATGTTGCAGTGTTCTGTTATCCTCACAGTAAAGACATTTTTTTTCAAGGATGGGCAAAATGCATCCTCCCTCTATGATAGACTTACCTCCTGCAAACTTCCCTGAGAAAAGGCCCTTTAGGGCTTGGTGTGCCTTGAAAAAGCACAACAAAAAAAGAGGCCTTGTCCCTCTGGCCTCTACCCATCTTGGGTCAGTACCATCCAGTATTCCAAATACCCCAAAGCATATTCTTTGGAACCAGGTCCAGCACCACATCCCACAAGCTGCTGAGGATGTAGAGACCAAAACCATTGTTTTCAGAGAAGGGTAATTAGAAGGCTTTTTACTTGCACTGCAGACCCATTGGAAAGCAAAAGCAAGGCCCTGCAGCCCCACTGTGTGACTAGTGTCTGCAGTAGTGGTTGTTCATCTGAACCAGCAGGTCGGGATGTAACTGCATCCACCCCAGGAGAGCTGTAGGTGAAGCAGAGGCAGCATAGCCAGGAGCTGTGAGACCAGCGTGCCCAAGCAGTTGTAGTAGCACCAGGAATGTCTCTGTTGTTGTAGTGAGATATTACCACTGATTTAAGAGCCCAAAGGCATCTCTTAGTGCACACAGTTTAACAGTTAGTAAACAATTAACTCCAAAACTGAAGAGTGAATGATTAACAGTCAGCCAAAGGACTTCCAGTTTCTCTGTCTGCTCATGGCCAATAAGCAGAGAGAGAAACTGTTAAACTTATCACCAAAAATAAAACTACCTTAAAGGAGAATCTGTTAGTGTTTGTTTCCTTTGCAAGAAATACCTCTGTGTAGTGTTGTCTTGTTTCCTTCCACAGAAGGCTAGTGGCAACAAAACTTATGGTGAGCCTCAGACCCACAAACATTGTCAGTATTTGCATTCTCTGGTTGACTGAAGAGAACCCAAGGGGAATAAAGAATTTTGGAAACAAGATAAAATGTAAGGCATCCCAAAATTCAGTTGTGAACATAGCTTGACCAGGATTTTCTGTGACAGCCAAACATCAGTTTCTGCCATTGCTTCCCAGCATTCTCCTGGCTCTGAGATGAAATGAGGCGTGCAGTGAAAATACCCTGTCCCTTGCCATATGGTCTCCACAGCACTCGATGGATTCTCATTACAGAGGAATTTAATTTGTAGTATTGTGAATCCAAGCAGTGGCAGTAGATTGACTTCACATTTGAATATGAAAAACAAGAGCTGAGTTGAACCCTTCCTACCAAACAATACAAAGAACTGGTAAAATCAGTAGCTTTAAGTGTCTGATCAGAGAGAAATCACTGCTTGTCAACAGCGTAAGCAAAGTAATAAGCATATTAATTGTTTCCAGAAAGTGAGAGATTGCTGTGTGATGTCACTTGTCCTTTTCCAAACAGCTAGATATAGAGTGAACTTTCCCAATTCCACAGGCAAAATGAGATATTTACACAGGAGGATCAATAGGCTAATTAAGAGGTGCTTTATTGCAGAACAAATAGAGATCCTCTCTGCTTTAGGGCATAATGAAGCATTGTCAGGTCAGTAATTGCACTGATGGAGTGGTTAAACTTGTGCTTCCTGTGGTGAAGGAATGACAGAGCAGTAACTTAAAAAACCATAAAGTAGGGATTGATGTGAAATGTAAAGAAAGTAGTGAACGATGGGGAGGAGGAAGCTGACAAATTGGTCTCTATCCTGGCAGATCAAAGAACATCAGGAGAGTCAAAAAGGCAAAAGAAACATGAAATTCAGCTCAGTGACAGGGAGCCCAATTCACCTGAATAGCTCCTTGCCACAACAGGGATCAAGAGCTTGGAAGGGCTGAGGAAAGGGATAAAGCTGTGACCCTCCTCCCAGAGTTTTAACACTGAGTTGGTTGTTTTCAAACAAGATTTGGGGAGGGGTTATAAACCCTCATGTTCAAGGAGGGTGTTTGATTTGGCAATGAGCTGGTTTCTGTTGTCAGAAGTACAGAGGTGTGTAATGCTCTCCATGGCCAGCCACTGAGCTGCAGGGTGGACTCAGGAAGGGCACCCAGAGACAATGGGGACAGACAGAGACAATGGATTGGTCTTGTGGCTAATTAGGCTCTTCTTGGAATGGCATCATTTCCTAAGACTGTTACAGACATCTTTGAATTGCAGACAGGAATAAAATATTTCAGATTTACAAATGATACAAGAGAGGCAGAAAATATTTCCAGGAAATAGTGGTTTAAAAGCTAGTGGAGTCTCAGTGGCATTGCTGTAATAAATTATTCACTGTGATTAGCTGAGTGCTAAGGACTACCTGCTGACTCCTTCTGCTCAGCCCTTTTATTTCTCTTCCCACTGCTGATCCTTCATGCTTTTTGGATTATGGACTTGGCTGTAAACTGCACCAGTCTTCAGGTCATGGTGGGTTCAACTCATTTTATAGTGCAGTAATTCAGTCTTGGTTTTGTATTTGGAAATGTGGAGCACTGGAGGAGACAGGCACACAGAGCAGGGCTCCTTACCATGCTGTTTCTCCCCATCAGAAGAGGTTGCTCACTGGATTTCCTTCCATACCAAAATGTAAGACCTGTGACTGTTGAAGAGCAGCCATAGTTTAAGACCTTCCTGTGCTGAAACCCCTGTTACACAGCAGACCATGTCCTCACTAGCACCTTTTTTGCTGCTGCTTGCCCTGGATTTGGGATGCCTACTACCCAGCACCAGGCTCTTCCCTTTCAGCACCCACTAGTCCATGCTTAGTCCAAAAAGCTGCCAAGTGCACTGGGAGATGAAGAAGTCAGGGAAGAGCACATGTGGCTGGAAAGCAGGATTTTGTCCCTGACACTGAGGATTTCCATGGGATTTGGCCGGACATGCCACTGGGCTGTCATGCAGTGAACATTCCTTTTGGCAGCAGTGCCAGCTGAAGTGGCCTTTACCACTCTCCTCCCCCATCACCACAGCTCATTTCCTCCCTGGGCCCCTTCCTCAGTCATCCTGGTATCATTGTGTGGCTGGGAATGAAACTGCTCCAGAGAAGGGATCAGAACCCAGCATAACCCAGCCAAAAATAGTGGTCGTTTTTAACCTCAATCAGCTCCCAGTCCCATTTGCCATCTGGCCCACAGTCCATATCCTACAGCAGAGCTGTAGGAGTTGAGAGTGGGTGCAGGCTGCATAAATCACAGCAGCCAAGGAAAGAAACTGCCATTAACATACCTGTGAAGCAAAGCAAAGGCTCAATAGCTTGGAACAAGACAGGAGTTTGGCTGCATGGAATCTGTCATGGTTGAACCAGGATGAATTCACAGTTGGGTATGGGTCACCATCACCACTTTTTCACAGATAAGCTGGTAAAAGTTTGCTTAGATGTCCTTCCCAATCAGGGCTGATCTCAGACCACTAAGTCGATTGTCTAGGTAAAGCAACTTCTTGCTCAGTCATTCTCACTTTCCATTATCTAGGTAAATAAATAGCTTGATCATGCTTGTAAACACTATATAGTCTAAGACACTGCTGTTCTATAGGAAGCCTGCACTATTGAGGTGGATTAGTGTACATGTTCTGTGGTGATAGTCAGGCATACAGTCAGGCATACAGTTCCCCAGGGTTTTCTGTGAGAATTTACACTCACACAGACTGTAGCATGACGTCCATCCCCTGAGCCAGCCAAGTCAAGCCCATGGCTACCATTAAATCTAGGAGCAGTCCCATCAAAATAAAACTCCCTTGCTCCAAGTGCTTTGTCCTGTTCAGGTCTTAAAGGGTAATTCTCTATAAAACCAGCAGCCAAGTCTTAACTGATTCTGCAGCACACAGCAGGAACTTCAGCAAGATGCAAAGACAAATCACTCCAACAGCATAAAGTGAAACAAATTGGACCTCAGTGCCCTGGAGTTAGGGTGGAGATCTGGAGTGAGATGGAAACCTCCTCTAGCACTTGTGCTTGGCTCTGTAGTGGTAGCAGCCTCCCAGTGAGCCCCACCCCTCTCAAATGCTGTCTCTGCTGCACCAGCCCTCCCTCCTTCATAGGCCTGGGAGTTTTTATCACCAGGTGAAGCCAGGCTGAGGTCTGGGTATTCAATGGCTATGAATATGATGCATCTTGAAGTCAATGGTCTGGGCAGGCTGCTCATTGGAGCCTGCATAGGATTGCTGCTGCTGTGGCACCTCCCGTGCAGGTACCTCGTGCCACAGGAGAGGTTTAAACCACTCACCCTAATGTGTTTCTGCATCATCATAGCATGACTGGAGGTGGGGATGGTGGTTCCTGGAGCAGATGTACTTTAGTCATGCCACTAGAGGAGACAAAAGGATCCTTAGGAAAGGAGCAGAAGGAATGGCTTAATGTGGGTGGCTTAAATCACTTGGACTTGGCAGTGCTAGCTTAACGGTTGGACTCAAAGATCTTAAAGGTCTTTTCCAACTTAAACAATTCTATGGTTCTAGGGTGCCACAGCTAATTCATAGGCTATAGGCTGGTCATCCTTTTCTAACACATAGTATATTATGTCAGAAAGGAAAGATCTTCAGTGCAGAAAGATGCAGTCACTTTGATTTACTTGCAGAGGACAAAAGGGAGAAAATTTAACATAAGAATGAGGAGAAAAAAATTCTTTGCAGATCTATTGATTTAGACACACCCAGCATGATGACAGCAATGCAATATCTTAACAGCATCTACCAGATTTATAGGTGTGGTGAGGGTGGATTTGATTGTGTATGAAGTCCAAGTCTGATCTCCCAGTCTGTATACACTTACAGACACGAATATCAAGTTGCATTTTGTAGACAAATAATGCTTTGTCCAAATAGCAGCTCTTCCCTCCGTGATCTGATGCTTTTCTGTCTCCCTGAGCCAATAAATCACTTTGAAATTTAATAGGGAATTGTCTCTCCATAATGGAAATGAATGCAGAGTGGTGATTATATAGATCTAGATGTGATGTCTGTTTGGTCAAGCCAGAAATGTTTGTTGGGTGGTGTGGCCCCATGAGAGCAGCACACAGCAAAAGGGATCTCAAATTGAACCAGAAATTGTTTTGTCTGTTTGGCACGAAGAGTCCTGAAGCCTGAGGGGAAAAAGTAATTAGATAGTGAGCTGGGACTGCTGACAGACCACTGAAAGTCCCACTCAGCCAAGGCAGTTGCTCATTCCATGGGGGAAGGGAGGATGGCAAAGCCTCTGGGAAGATCACTGGTGGGGTTGTTTCCCACATCAAATCACACGGGAAATCTTGTATTTTGTTTTGTTTTGGGAAGTGAAACAAACAAGCAAAAAAGAAAGAACCACCAACCAAAAGAACTAATAGGAATGCAGAAATGAATGGAAGTGTGGCAGGATGGAGAGCCAAGTGGGAGTGCAGCAGCATCCCCACCTCATGAGCTGGGGGCACCCTGAGCACTGGGTCACTAATTCACAGGTGATAGCCCACGGAAATCTCTTGATAAATCTGCCCCTGGAACAAGAGCCCATTTGTTGAGCTAAGATGGTGCAGTTCTGCCTGGACCAAATCCTCCCTCATTCATTCTGACTAGTTTGACAGAGGGATGATTGATGGGAGCAGGGTTGACTTGAGGCAGAACACAAATCCACTCCCGGAAACCATGGCCCCACTGGAACCACTGGGACAAAACTGCCATTGACTTCACTGGAGCTATGGTTTTCACAGAGTTTACAGCCAAAAAGGGACTGCTCACAACCTCAGCCCTGACCTCCTGCATAACTCAGCCCTAGAATTTTCCTTGCTGGTTTGTTCAGTGAAGGGAATTACATTTCTAAGGAGGAATTTTTTGGCTATGTTTGTTTTGTCTTTAAACTGCAAAACAAAAGACAAGAGTTTGTAGCTGGGCCCATGCAAGCTGTGTGAAAATAGTGTCATTGTTTGGTTCCATTGTTTTAGTTATCAGGATGTCATCTGGGGTTGACTCTTGCCCATAGCATGGGCAAGGGAAGGGTTTGCATTTGGGCTGTTAGAAATGTGCCACGTTACTTCCCTGCCTTTCTTAGAAGCCTTTCAAAGCAGCTAGTCTGAGAGGCAGTGGATGCATTTGGAGAGATGATTGTTCCTCTGCATAGTATGATTTGACAAGGCATTCATCATCTAAGAAGATGCAAGACTTTGAAGGGCTGGTAGACACCATATAGGTCAGTAGTCCAACAGCAATTACAGTTGGTATGCTAAGCTGGTTAGATGGTTAGAATCAAAGAAAAATATAGGTCAAAAAGGCCTCTGGAGGTCTCTAGCCCAGCCTCCTGCTCAAAGTTGGGCCAACTTCAGAGTTTGGTCAGGTTACTCACATCCCTGCTGTTTGACCACCTTCACTGACTGGAGTTTCAGGTTTCTTACATATCTAGTCAGAATTTCCTTTGCTGCAACCTGTGTCCATTGCCTGTTACACTTCTGATGGACACCTTTGAGGAAAATCTGTTTCCATCTGCTCTGTGCATCCCCTTTAGGTCACCAAACAGCAGGTAGAGTTCTATAGACTTCTGCAGGTGGTTTGACTCTGAATAGCTGATTTTCAGTGATTCTGAAAGCCACGAGAGCACACACATCACTGAGGAACCCCATCTGCCAGTGCCCCATCTCAGGTGCTTCAGCAGAAGACATGCACCCAGAAAAGGGAAGGAAGACAAGACTTGGGGCATTTCTATCTGGTTCTTAATAGACACAATGCAAAGCAGTTCACACTGTGTCTCCAGAGTGTTGTCCAGCTACAGTGCACACTGCCCAGCTCACTGCTAAGTCCAGCTTTTGGGAGGTGACAGTGTCAGGGACCCAGTACCCCAACCCCAGGATAGAGAAGCCTGAGAATTGCTCCTACAGGTACCATGTGCCATAAACCAGAGAGCACTGTGCACCAAGCACCAGTGCTGCCCATCAGCACCCCTCTCCACCCTGCCTCTTAGCTGCAGGCCAACACAGGAGCCAGCAGCAGCCTCATTATTGCCAGGGGTTCCCAGATGTATGTCACTGTCCCTCTGCTGGGACAGGGCTCTCTGAGCACAAAGGGACAGCACAGCCCAGTGCCTCACACAGATTAACTCAGCTCCTCATACTTCAGAGAAGCCCTGGTCAGCCAGCACATGAGTGACCAGGGCAGAAACACTCCCCTGTGTTTCATTCACAAAACACCCTCCCTTCTTTATCGGGAGCCTCTGGCATTTTCCAAATGCTCTCCCGCTGACCCTGCCTCCTGCTGTGTGCAAACACCACAGCACAGGCCCCTTGGTCAATAAAAACTGGGAAAACCTCCTTCAGACTCACACGGCTGCAACGGATGCAGATCCCGGGGCCTCCTCTCCTCCAGGCTCAGCTTAATTAGGGAGCAGCCAGCAAACCACAAGTGTGCTCACAAAAGAAGCTTGCGTCTGAAGGGCTTTGACTGCAGCTCTTTATAACTAGTCACAAACATCTGGTGCCTGGCAAGCCTGCCTGCCTCTTGGAAGGGGTCTCCAATGAGAAAATTCCTGTAGCTTGCACCTGAATTCTTCACAGTGAACCATGCAGCACTCGGATCTCTCCGCTCGCTCCTCTTCTCAGCTGCCAGCTTTGCAGGAAAAAAAACATTTCTGGCACTGCCTTCCCCACCATAGGATCCCCACCCAGCCCAGTGCATTTTAAACAGGACACATGGTCCAGTAGGGAATAATTATTCCTTTGAATGTTTGTGGGCTGATAAGCTGTAAGTAAATTCAAGTGATGGTGTTGGTTCCAACTTTACTGGCATGATGAAACAGAGCCCATGGTGAGGGAAGAATAATTCTTTTCTCCTCTTTTGGTAGCCCCTTTCCCTTCCACATGCACACGAGTGTGCAGCTGTGCTCCAAAGCCTGTCTCAGGGAGACTTCCTAAAGCATCTATTGAAGATTAAACGTTCTCATGTGCAGCCTGTAATGATGACCACTACCAAAAATTGTTCCCATCTGAAAGCTGCCCAGTACTGCATGATCTGAAATGAGTGGCTGACCTCAGAAGAGATCCCAGCAGGCAAACCACCACATCACAGAAACTCAGCACACTGAAAGCACCACTAATTGTGCCCTTGTCTGCGGGCTGCGAGTGAAGGCAGCTACTCAAGGGCAGAAGAAAAGGACTCTCAGCTTTGTATTTCCAAGTGACATTCTCCTAAGCCTCATTTCTAGTGCCTTTGGAGAGATGCTGTCCCAATCCTTGTTGTGAGGTACCTTTTGTATGGCAGAAGTCACTGTGCCCCTAACACAACCAACTCCATGAAAGCCAATAGGAATTGGCCCAACCACAGGGGCAATCCAAAGACAATCGTTAGGCAAATAACCCAAACCCAGACCCAGCCTCAGCACAGGAAGAGGCAAACCTGCCATGGATGCTTTGACTCAAACTAGCCCCCAGCCCAGCACACATCTGTTGTCACTGCACTTCTGCAGGACTTGAAATGATGACCAGCTCCCTGCTGTGGCTCATATCCCCCAGTGAAGATTGAAAGCACCAGCCTGGTAAAAGGATCTTGATGGGTAAAAATTATGCTTCCATTTAAGAAGACCCACTAATGGCACCTTGTGCATCTGTCAGTGAATTAACAACATCCATTTGAAACCATACGTAAGCTGGGCAACTGGTGAAGGGAACAGCTTGCTTACATTAGGGGGTCTGGCTGGAGACCTTAGGCTTTGTTTCTCCTGATCAGCTAACAGGAAAGCTGATACTTTCTTGTGGGTATTCACATTTTTGCAGATTGGATTCCTTATGTACAGGAAGGGTGAGACCTCTCAGATCCATGTGGGCAAAAGGAGTGGGAGGCTGCACAGTGGTATCTGGGAAGCAAAGGGAGCACAGATACAGCAGTGGTAAAACACACATGTATCTTCTGGAGAGCAGGGCTGTGGAAAAAAAAAAGACACAAAATCAGGTCATGGGGTCATTTTCACCCCCTCCTTCCTAAGAGTCTGGATTTGCCTCCTTCCATACTTTGCCAAGAAAAACAAAGAAACTAAATATAAAAAGGCAGCAATCTGGGGAGCTGCTCCAGTGCCCAGGTTGTAGGTGTCTAATGTCATTTTCAGCACTGCTGGGGATCCGAGACATCTGCATGGAGCTGGCACATAGGGCTGGGGACCTACAGCAGGCTCTGGAGCAGCAGTGGGGTCCAGGCAGGGTGCCCCAGGGCATGGAAAATGCCACTTGCTACCTGCATTTGGGCGTCTGAACAGCTCCTCCAGAGCCCCTTGTGTTTGGACAGTTGGAGTTAATCAAGGAATGAGCACGGTGAGGGTTGGTAGCAGAGAGGGTAAAATGGGAAAGGACTGGAGCAGAGAGGACAGTCAGCCAGAGTCCTGAGGAGGAGGATGGGGAGGAGGGTCCGAGCAGAACAGCTGCCAGCAGCTCAGAAAGGGGCTCCAAATTCCTTCTGCGCCACGCCAAAGTTTAATCATAAATGACAACAGGGGACCCAGGGACAGAGGGATATTTTCTGAAGGGTGTGATCAGCTGGTTTTTCAGATTCTTATGTGTTCCACATGTCTGAGCTCCTCCCAGACACGTCCCCTGCACATGCCATGCAGCAGGGCCACGTTCTCCCTGCCCTGCAGATGGGCATCTGGAAGCAGGAGGGATGTTTTCGGCGCCCACATGGCAGTCTCAGGCTTGACCCCAGTTGTTGTCAGTGGGAGTTTAGGCCCCAGACTTCCTTTTCATGCCTTTGAAGGTGGGTGCTCACTGGAGACAGACTTCATGTTCAGCCCTCAGCTTCTGGCTTAACCCTTTCACCCCATGTCTGTCCTCCCAAGGGGGGTAAAATAGAGGGTGTTTCCATGCTTCGTTTAGTGATTCTTTTTTCTAGTGGAGAAATAAAAGAATCCTCTAAGGACAGTGAATCCCAGCCCTTCAAGCTTCCCATTCCTCCTACTACCCTTCCTACTCTACCCTCCTGCAATAAGGACAGCCCCAGAGCAAGGGACAGCCCCAGAGTAAGGGACAGCTCAGTGCCCTCCTTTCCCCACCCTTTCTCCCAAACACCCCATTATAGAACAAAAACAAACAAAAGAAAATAAACAACCCAAAAAAACCCTCTTGGTTGGAAACTTTTACAAGCACAAATATTTTCAGTTTTGCTACCCCTGAAGTATTAGCGTGTTTTCTAGATTTCACCTCCACCAGCAGCTTAATCAGTGCAAATCAAATTATGCCTCCTGTTTACTTATCTCCAGAGCGCTGACACTGGCAAGCGGCTTATCTCGGCATGGCAGGAGCCAGCGCCTTCCTTGGGGGTAGGACAGGAACTCCACAGAAGCTGCTTGTAGTGGGAGAAGGAGTATAAATCAGGGAAGGCTCTGCTGGCTCTGCTCCCCGGCAGGGAGGTTCCACTCCCCAGGCTCTGCGGCTGACTCCCGGCAGCACCGGGAAGCCGAAGTGCGAGATGCCCCGGGGGTGGAAGCTGCCTCCTCCCTGTGATTAGCAGCCTGGAAGCCAGGGTTTGGAGTTTGGTTGGCTCATTTGTCAAGAGGAGGTGGTGGTGGACCTGTCTGCAGTGGTGATGGTGCAGTGGTTTTGAAGAGCTGACACAGTGTTTTGCAGTTATCGTATCCATTGTGCTGCTTCCATGGCCCTTCCTCCCTCCTGCCTGAGAGATGAGGGTTATTTCAGGGCAGAGGTGTGGGGTACAGGGACCACGAGAGCACATCCAGTGCCCAGGAGCACACGCACTCACCGGGCAGGCAGAGACCCCCAGGGCTGCCCCATGCTGAACAGGGCACGCAGCCAGCACCCAAGAGACCTGCATTTTACTCCCACAGCTGTCTCATGCCTCAGTTTCCCCCCCTGGGTGATAGCATTGGCTTTGTCAATGTGCTGCTTGGAGATGCCCCGGAGAGCAGCCTGTGAAACAGGGGCAGGACTGTGACTTGTCCCAGCGCCGGGAGCACGCTGGGGCCCTGGGCATCGCCAGCACCTGGGGTGGATAAACGGGCTGTGCTCGACTCAAGGTCGCTCCAGTTTGACGTTGGTTGGAGGGGTAAAAGCACACACAGCTGGGTATCGCACTTCAGGGGAGGGTGCAAGTACCCCCCATGGGGGTCTCACCTACCCAGCCAGGCCACCGAGGTCTGCTCTGCACCCCTTGCCCGCGGGAAGGGCTGTTGTGCCAGGGGCCAACACACACCGGCCGCCAGCCCTCGGAGGAGGCAGCAGCCGAATCCCGTTTCTCCCCTGGTTTGCCCGCGTTTAAACCGGACCCCTCCCCGTCTGCCCCACGGCACCGAGCCCGCCGCAGGCAGCGGGGGTAGGCGGGAGGGAACCGTCAGCCCCCGGGACTGCCCCGCGGCTCCTGCCTGGGTGGGGGGCGCGGCCGGGACGCGGGGCCGAGGCGAGGCGGGGCGGGGAGGAGCGGAGCGGGGCAGCCCCGCCGCAGAGCCGGGAGGAAGCGGCTCGGAGAGCAGCGCTGGGCGAGGGTTAGCGCCGAGGCGCCTCATCCCCTTCTTCTCCCCGCAGATCTTCCAATGGAGGCAGCTGGAGAACCTCTATTTCCGCGAGAAGAAGTTCTCAGTGGAGGTGCACGACCCGCGCAGGTGAGCGCCGAGACGAGCCGGGCTGAGCCGTGTCGAGATGGGTTTTGCAGTCCCAAGTTGGGCTGAGCCGTGTCCAGCCGGTCTGAGCCGTGCCGAGCCGGGTTTTACGGTGCCCAGCCGGTCTGAGCCGTGCCGAGCCGGGTTTTACGGTGCCCAGCCGGGCTGAGCCGTGCCGAGTCGGGTCGCGCAGAGTCGTGCTCCTTCAGCTACTGTGCGGGGCTTGCTGCACTTGGTAGCTGGGGAGCCCGTGAGCAAGGGGCAGCGGGTACCCAGCTGGGTGCTGTAGCTTCCACCCAGTGAGGCAGTTTGGGCGCGGGTGGACGTTTTTGAGGATGTGTTTCCCTTTGGCTCCTAGCGGTATTTTCTTTTTTTTTTTTTTTTTTTTCTCCCCTGTTTTGATACCATCTGAGCCCGGAGCTGTGCTGCT
Organism: Ceyx melanurus; assembly: GCA_024611195.1. Lineage (NCBI taxonomy): Eukaryota > Metazoa > Chordata > Aves > Coraciiformes > Alcedinidae > Ceyx > Ceyx melanurus. Next base: position 37,717 of record JANHGL010020028.1, read on the forward strand.
CTGCTGCCCTGGCTCCTGTGCCATCAACCCCCTGGGTGAACGGGACGGGGGGTTGCCTTGTCCCCGTGTTGCACTTGGAGCCTGGAGGTGGGCGCCAGATTTTGTACTCGTGTGCTTCCTTGTAAATAAATATTCAGTAGTGAACTGAAAGGAATGGCACAGAACCAGAGGTTTACCGGCAGTCTGGACGAAAGCCCATCAGTCTTTTTGGCACAGACATCGAGTCTTCTTACTTTAGAAAGCTAACGTGGGAGCGAGTGAGTTCAAGTGACTGTGCTGCCTCTAATCAGTGCGCTGAGCACCACTGGCTGCTCTGCGTTGGTGGGTGGTTACTGCAGACAGGGACTAGGGTGGGTATTGCTCTGGGACTTGTTCTCGCTGAAAGCAATGCCCAACTTGTAAAGTGCAGATAGGACTGATGAAACCAGCTCTCTTCCCAGACTGATTTGGTGTCTTGCTGATCACTCAGCTGTGATCCTGTTTCACCTGTTTCCCGTGCCTATCTGTGTACTAATACGTGTACTTTACTGGGGGAATTTTGCTTGCAGTTTCTGTGCTTATTTGTCCTCATATGAACATGATCACACCAACACGACAGTGCCCATCCCCTTGGGTGCATTTTGTTAAAGCAAAAACTGAGGAGAACAGCTCGTATCATTGTGCAGCTCCAGGTCAGCAGAGCCTTGAAGCATCTGCTTAATATTAGGCATGTAAATAGTCGCATGAAATCTAGCAGAGGAAATACCCAAAGTAGGGAGTATGATGGGAGATCTTCCAGCAGCAGGAGCTGGGGGTGGTGGGTTCTGCTTCCTGGTTGCCAGAAGCCCCCAAATGCCCAGCTTGGCCATTTCCTGGGAACAGCAATGGGAAGGAAAAGAAAGCAGATAGCTCTGGGACATTAAAATTGTGATGAGATTTGCAACTTGATGTCATGTGTGAAATGTGACCATGCAGAGGAACCTCTTCTGTCTCATTTGTATTCAGATCATAGGAATTACTGACAGAGAAGAACTTCTGGTTTTTATTCCATTATGTTGTTTCTCTGAATCAACACCTGGAGGACAAAACTCTTGTCAGCCTGTTCTTGCTTTCTCCCTACAAGGGTATTAATTTGGTTGATCTGTGTATCCAGAGAGTACCACTGTCCAGGTGAAGCAGTTAATCTGACTGTAAGGCAGCGAGGCACGTTGCAGTGGCGTGGTGGGAACGCAGCTCGGGTTGTAGTGTCTGAGCCAAGGGGGATGGACTCCTGCAAGGAGTTGTTCAGTATGTGGAAGCAGAGGAGTAGCCAGCACAGGATTCTCTCTGCATTCCTCTCCGTGTAGCCAAACCAGAGCCTGAGTCAGCGAAGCCACACTAGAGCACAGCTCCATGGCTGTGGCCAGGGCTGGGCAGCACAGTGTATGGTTCCAAGCCCTACCCCTACCCGTGGCTTCCTGTCCTGAACAGGCCATTAACCTCTCCTCATCGTGGTTACTTATCCCATAAAGGAGGAAAATGATACAGTTTAGGGGCTATGGACAGGGTTAATTCCATGGGGCATGCATGGAGGGAAGGCACGGAGAAAACGCCTATGGGCCATGTCTTACAAGTCCCCAAAAGACAGCTGTGAAAAACAAGTCCACAGCTCTGACCAGCTCAGTCTACAGATTTTCTAAGTGTCTGCAGTTTTCTTAGAATAATAGAATCATTTAGCTTTGAAAAGACCTTTAAGATCATCAAGTCCAACCATTTAACCCAGTACTGCCAAGTTTTGATGGGAAACATGTACACATCTCAAAAAAAAAAAATAAATCACTGCTTTTAAGATGAGAAGATGAATAGATGAATGGCTTGCAGAGTGTATTTCTGAGATTTCAAAATGGGTAACTGCATTTCAGCTGAATAGGATGATGCCAGAATTCAGGCTTAGCCCATGATTTGAGTGCCTTAAAGCCTTTGATGCCAGTGTGGTGTGGTGGTTTGTGTCCCTTAAACCAACATAAAACATCCAGAGTTGTATCATCTCTCCAGCTTCAGCTTCAAGAGCACCTCTCAGCACAGCCTTCATTCCCTGTCCAGTGACAGGGATCAGGCAGCCCAGCACACACCCTCATTAGGACCATCAGCTGCTGTCCTGCTGCATGCATGGAGAGTTTTCTCACAACACTCATAATGGGATGAGGCCTTCTGCTCCAGTCCCATGGAAAGGCCTCAGTACAGAGAAATACTGAAACATGAGATCCCAGTTGTTCAGACCTTGTTTGTGTTGGCCACGGCTGTTTTCTCAGAGAAATTTCGCTCTGATTTGTAGCTTCACAATTTGACTTTACACATTCTGCAGCACCCAGAAGGCTCTGACACAGGAGCTGTCAGCCCTCTCCAGGCTGAAGCTGGCCAGCAGCTCCCATTTCACTGCAGAGTTTTGCTTTTCTTTCATTCTTGGTTGTATCACAGTCTTTGACCAAGAGTTTTGGCCTCAGGTGTCTCAGCATGTGATAAGACACAGAAGATTCACACATGCTCTGGCATTAGTGACTCCCCTGGAAAATGTAGCAGGTCAGCATCAGCTCAGCCAAACCCAGGCTTAAAATCTGTACTGGACAAACTGGATGGTCTTTACTGGTAGTCTTCTGGAGCCTGCTAACTTGAGCAGTTATTTAAAGTAAATGCTTTGCTGGCTTGATCAGCTCTCTATTGCTGTTCTCCAGGCAGGTTTCCCCATCAGCACAAAGCAAAGTGTGCAGTAAAGGCAGCAGCTTTTACTCTTGAGCTCTGTGATGGGTTCTGCAACAGGAAACAATCTGAGGAAAACTTGGCGTAACCCCAGTTCATTCTTTTCTCTTCTTCAGGGCATCTGTGACCAGGAGGACTTTTGGGCATAGTGGCATCGCCGTGCACACGTGGTACGCCTGTCCTGCCCTCATAAAGTCCATCTGGGCTATGGCCATCAGCCAACACCAGTTCTACCTGGACAGAAAGCAGAGCAAGGTAAGCATGTTGCAAGTGGGAAGTGCATGTGGTGTGGGTGAGCCCTTCTCACTCTCCACAGCCCCAGCAAATCCAGATGATGTCTCCTTTCCTCCCCTCCCTTTCCATGTGAGATCAAACAAAGGCAAGCGGAGTGCACGTATCTGCTAACTTTGGCCAGATGGAGGGAATTTGTGTAAAATTCATGTCTATGGAAGTGAGGATTGAGGGAAAGGTTGTACTGAACTGTGTCCAAATTGGAGGAGCCAATAGGGTCATGTCCCTGTCTGGATGGTTTCCACATGTCTTCTGGTTCTTGAACTCTGTCATAAAGTTAGGACAGGTTCCAATAACTGAGTGGAAAGCAGCTTCACGGTCTACACCTGTTTCTGAATCTTGCTGTTCCTTGCTTTTTACTATCATATATTATCATGAGGGGTAGGGATATTATTTCTTTCTCCACATAGAATCTCCCAGAAGGAGGGGGCCAGGATGCTGACAGCCTGGCCTTACAAGGAATTGTCTTGATCTGGTGCTGCACAAAGAGCAGCTCAATACACAAAAGAAATCACCTTGAAACCAGAGGAGTGTGTGTTGTCCTTTCATCAACAGTAATTGTAGGCATACCTAGAGCAACAGGAGATGTCTTTGATCACTTTGAGATCACTGTGAGGCAAAAGAGAGATTTCTCATGCAGACACCCCTCTCCATCTGAGCATGCTGGTGTAGAACTTCACAGAGAAGAGAGTCTGTGCTGTGTGGGTACCTTCTTACACAGCTGCCTGCATTGCCCCCCATCTCTGGTGAGATGTCAGGAATGTACAGGATGATGCTCCTCCAAATGGCTGAAACAACATCTTCCTATTGCTGAAAGCACTGCCTTCATTTTAGGTAGATGCTGTTCCTTCCCTTTCACAGGCCTCGGCCCTGGGATGTCCCTTCTGAGCTGAGCCCACTAAACTGGCAAAAAGTAATTTTTTTTTCCTGATTTTCTTTGTTGCATTATTTTTCTGCTGGTTAAGTGAAATGAACTGGTTTGCTGCAATTATCTGAATGGCCATCAGTGTGTTACTAGCCCAGCTCACCCTAAACTCGTTCTGACACTGCTTTCCCCATCATGAGCTCTGTGACTTCATTATAGAGCAGGACTTTGGGATGCCTTGGGTGGAACACATGGTTACACTCACCTTGGCCGTGTCCCATCTAATGCAGAAGTACCAGGATCCATCTTGGTTGCTAAGGGCTGTAATGATTTTAGGCACAAAGCTAACTTCCCAGCCCTGCCTAAGTGCCATCTGTGAAGGTGGACACGCATGCTCACCTGATACCAAGTAATGCTTTCCTGCCCCCTCCTCTGCTCAGCACCACCAGGGCAATGCACAGTCCTCAACAAAAACAACTTGGCAAACAAACAGAAGTCTTTTTTTTTTTTTTCTTTTTTTTTTTTTACTTTTAGCCAGATGGATTTGCTGGTCTAGCTGCAAGGTATTTAGGTCACACGCAACCAACAAACAAAAGGAGATTCCCTCCTCCTCCCATTTCTTTGGTAAGAAACTGGGTCCCTTAAATGCCCAGGACTTCCCTTCAGTGACTTCTTTTGTTGTTGGCAGATTGTGTTTCAATCTGATCTCCCCTCTCTCACACTCCTACAGACAGCACCACCCCTCCAGCCCTCGTTTGTCAACCTGTCACGTCTGTGACCACGTCAGGGTGCTTTGTCACAATAATCCTGGTGGTCACACTGAGCCTTTGAAGTTAAGGCATACAAATATTGTTGTCCCTTTCTCTTAAGGGAGCTGGTATCTTAGTCTGTTGTCCTCATCTTTGACGTGACACTGCCAAGATTGATAGATCCATCAATTTTAATTGACCTGTTCAGTTCATCCTGCTGGTCAGTCCAGGACACTACTCTTCATTCACTTCTCTTTGGGAAAGCAGTAAAACATACTCCAGAGTGGGTTGATGTGAAATGTCTTCATTTCAGCAGCTCTCAAGGGCTTAGACAAACGTCTGAGTTTCAGGTCGCTTGGGTTTTCATCCCCTTAAATCTCAGCTCCTACTTCAGTTGAATCCCCAACTTCAAAGCAAAATTTAGATATTCCTTCCTTTCATGTCCAGACTTGGCATTTCCTATCATTTTGACAAAAGAAAGAAAAATAAAAACAAACTTAGAAGAAAAAGCCTGCTGGAGCTCACTGCTGCTGAGCCTGCACTCCAGCAATGTAAATTAGATGGCAGGAGATATGACAGAGTGATAAAGCAACACTGAGCTCTGCTCTCTTCGTGTAACTGGGCACCACTTGGATCTGGGCCTTCTGCAGAGCTTTGCTGGAAAACCCCCTTCACCTGATTTTAAAAAGAAAAAAATCAGCTCTGCTTGGCTTTTGAGCCTTTTGCCAGGCAGTGAGGTCCCAGCCTTTGCTGCCTCACTCAGTGCTGAAGCCCTGCCAGCTCGCTGAGCTCCCAGCATCTCGCTCCCTGCTGCTCCGACTCTCTCCCCGCAACTGAAGCGTAACGTGGAGACTGAAAAGATCCCCGGCTTTCCAAGTGAACGTGTCAGCTCCCACAACTGTCAGCTTCTCTTTTTTTTTTTTCAGGAGACAGTTGTAGTGAGACTTCCAGGGCCTCTCTTTGCTCTGTTGACTGCGCTGAGTCAATCAAACACTTGGCCTAGAAGCCTTGAGAAGCCCCATATTGTGGGAGTTTCCAACAGCACGTTCCTCCGAGTGTGAAGCTTTTTGGCTTATTGAACCGGTAGAAAATAGGCCAAGGGTTTCAAAAAATCACCTGCAGCAAAGCCACATCGCTGCAAGGAAGAGGGATAAATTTATCCCCAGTGTCTGTCTACTCTTGCATTTCACTGATGGATTTTCCCTCACCCTCTGACCCTGCCAGAACAACACTGGGGATCAGCCTGGCCCCGTGCTTTGAAATGACTCATGAATGAGCCAGTCTCCCTCCTTGTAAATGAGACTTGGCAGGTCTGCACTAAGTGCTCTAAGATGTTTGAGCCTGGAGGGAGTGCAGGGCTCCAGGGAGTGCTAATGGGATGTGATCTGGCTTTCCACTGGTGTGCTGTCAGGACTGACTCTGGCCCAGGCCTGGCGCTGGCTGCTGCTCAGTGGCCTGTACAAAATGAGCTGTTGGTCCAATTCCTGCTGCTGATGAGAGGCTGTCCAAAGCACAAGACCACCCCACACTGACTGGCATTACTGTAGGGAGCAGGGATAGCAGGGATTGAGCAGCAAGGAGCATTAATCCCATTCCTTTCAGGAGATGCTCTGTCCCCACCATTGAGTGCAGGGCACCATTCACACAATGGTGATTGGATCTAAAACATTCTCCTGTGGCTTCAGCAGGTTTGGATGGTACCCTCTGTGGCACGAGCTCACTCTGCCCTTTTGAACCCCTGTCTGCTCACCTTGAGTTTGTTTTTCCTCTCTCCTGGCTCCAGGGATGCCAGGCTTTGGTTTGGCATCAGTTTTTCACTTCCAGCTGCTGCTGGCCAGGGCCACACCAGCATCCAGCTGCATTGCCTTCACTCGGCTCTTCAGTCGGCGCTGAGCCAAATAGTTAGGGCCAGAGCGTGCCCTAATTTGCAGCCTGAATGTGAGTGGAAATAAACTACAGGGCTTCTTGCTATAAGTGTTCTACAAATGCAGGAAAATCAGTGCCTTGCGGAGCAGGAGAGCAGAATCTGTCTGTGCAGACTTGAGCTTTGTAACTTTCTCAGATGTCCCTGCAAGGATCCAAGATGTTGGGTTAGGCAGATATTGGATTTGATCAGTATGGCTGTTCCTGGGGTTATATAAGGCATATATAATTCTACATGTGTGTAGGGTCATACACAAGATATACATCTGCAAGGGATATATCACTGGAACAGCAGCAGTCTGAAGAGTTTTTACCTCCAAAGATCAGGCCTTGCAGCAAGAGGGCTGTTCATACTCGGGCTCCTTAATCAAGACTCACATCAGGAAGTCTCGTTAGATAAAAGCAGTGACTTTTCCTCTTCACCTACAACTAACCTTCCAGAGCTATTGAGAGAACATGTTTCTCAGACCTTGTTTCTGACCAGAAACATCAGCTCCAAGAAGCTAAAAGTGCTGCTATCCTTCTCCTGGGGCTGATTTTAAGGAGGAGCTGCTGGAAATCATAAGTGTCTAACTGGTTATAGCATTAGTTTAAGAGGGTCAGCACTGGTTGCCTGATCTGCTCTGACATCTTGGCAGGTAGTTCAGCCTCTACACTCGAATGAATGAATGCACATGTCCTGTCCTTGGGGTTGTTGTGGAAATAAGCTTGTGAGGCATTTGAGTACCTCTGAATGGTCATGATGGAGCCTATAAATACCCAAGAATATTAACTGATAATACTTCTGAGGGTGTTTTCAGGATGAGGCTCTCTCAGTGCTGTTTTCATTGGAAGTCTTAAATTAATCTTGAAAATACAGTGTGCAAGAGGGGGACATTTTCCTTCCCTTATTGTTTCATTGATGTGTAGACAGAGGCAGGGGATCACTAAGAATTTAACCTTAAGTGTCTTGCCCAAAGGCCCACAGCAAATCAGTAACAGAGCCAAAAGTGAAGCTCAGTGTGGTGAGTATTCCATCAGTTCAGCCTTAATTCTTGCTAAAACAATTTCTGCTTCCTGAGGACATGAAATGACACTGAAAATGCCATCATGGCAAGTGTTCTTTGTACTCCCAGCTCACGTTAGTTCCAATGGGAACAGATCACACTGATACATGGACATCAACCAGCTTCTGATTTGGTAGCTCTGTAATGACTTGCCCATCACCTAAACTGTATGTCTAGGGCTGAGATTCTTTTCTGGCCTTGAGGAGGTGCAGAGGTGAATGCTCCAGTGAACTGTTCACCATCCTGTTAAACAAAAGTCTTTGTGTGGCTGGAGAGCCTCAACACAATGTCCCAACAACTTTCTGGGTTCTGGGAAGGGGAAATTGCAGCTCTGTGGCCCTGTGAGGCCATGCTAATTGAAGCTCAGCAGTGCAGGACTTGTGAGATTTGGGCAGTGGGCTGAGGTCCAAGCTCCCTTCATCCATGACTGAGGACCTCACAGGAGAGTCAGTGAGCAAGAAGCTGATTTCCAGTCAGAGTAGAAATAGCAGTCACTTTGTGTTCCATATTACAGCCAGTGAGCTTCTTCCTGATTGTCAGTACCCTCCTTGTTAGCAGGGCTTGTTACCTGAAGCAAGTTCAACAACCAATACCTGAAACAGAGCTCAGAGCATAAGCATCAGTTCGGAAAAGGCAGAAGGAAATTTTCTGGGTGGATTATTCCACAATGGCTTCATGAAAAGTTTCCTTTTTATTTTTTCATTAAGTACTTGGAGATGACCCCAGTCAGAAAGGAGAGGACTAGAGAGGCTTTGAGATTGTTCTGATATGGCAGTTGCTATTATAAGGTAATCCTGAGGCTGTGCTGGGGACTGAAAAATTATTGTAGCTGCCTTAGACACCCTCATATGTGGGGTTCATCTTCCTGGTAGTGCTGGGGCTATAACTGAAGGGCCATTCCCAGCAGGTTTGATTAGTGTTCTTGATCCTCTTGTTCACATTAAATACCCGTTAGATGCTGTCAGGAGAATGGGCTGGAGATAGATGGTGGGGTTTGTCTTGCAAAGGCAAGGCAGCCACAAGGACTGAGTGAGGCTGGTCCTGCAAGCAGCCACTCTGCTCCTTTCACTTCTCAGTGCTGTTAGTCCCCTTGCTCTGAATGGTTTCTGCCTCTATGGACACAACCACATCGAGCTCACTGCTCAAGAGAAAATTCTGGGGATATCTCACCTAAACTGGACATCTTGTTGGCTCAGATCCTTCCGTAACTAGTGGAGAGAGGAGATGTTAGGAAGTCATCTTATTCCCTCCTAAGATAGATTTGCACAGTACACGTGTTTACCTTTCCTGGAGGTGCCAAGATCACTCATATTTGATGGGTCATTGACATTCCTTTAGATGCTGGAGATGGTCTTTAGCCTTTGGGCTCTGCAGTTTATGATGCCAGCATTTCTGAATGTTTCTTATTGTGTGTGGTAACTCAGTGACTCCATACAATAGTTTAAGAGGGAAAAGTGTCCATGGCAAAGTAAAGAGCAAATGACAAGAAGTGATGCTAGAATTGCACCCACCTAAGAGTGCACAAAGTGCAGCAGTGAACACAGTGCCAGATTATTTCTGTTCTTCTAAAGCAACCCAGGTTTGCTCTGGAGGCTTTATTCCTGCCACAGCTACAGGACTTTTTCCTTCTGTAAGCTTTAGAGAAGCCCTAGACCTTTGCTAACTCCTGTGTCCATGTCCAGTCCAAGATCCATGCTGCAAGGAGCCTGAGTGAGATTGCCATTGACCTGACCGAGACCGGGACGCTGAAGACCTCGAAGCTGGCCAACATGGGCAGTAAAGGAAAGATCATCAGTGGCAGCAGTGGGAGTCTTCTCTCATCAGGTAGGTCCTTTATTCTGTAACTGGAATGTGGTGGGAAGCTCTGGGGCCCTGATAGAATGGGGAGCAGCCAGAAGCTGCACTGCAGAAATGAAAGTAACTTCCCTCCGGCCTGTCTGTCTATCCTGGTGTCAGTCCATCTCTCAGCACATTGCCTCACAAACAGCCCAGGCAGGAGCCACCCCCCCCTCTCATTACCACTCTGTTTCCTCTTTAGCCCCAGGATGTCATCTCCAACCTCTCACCTTCCAGCTGAGACATGGTCTCTTGTCACAGTATCTGCCATAACCACCCCTTGGTGCCCAGCTCATCCCTAGACAGGTGTGTTTGTGAAGGAGCCCCAAGCCAGCAGAGAGGGGCAGTCACCCAGTGCAGCTCAGAGGAACTGAGACTGGGCATTGATGTCCCTCAGCAGAGTTGAGGCAGGATGGCTTCCTCACAGAGTGCTCATCTGCCTTGCTTCTCTAGTGCTAGAATTTGCCTGGTGTCCCAGGCTCAAAAGCTATTCACTGGCACCCTCCAGCATACCACTGTGAGGACACAGAGGTTTCTTTTTGTGGCTTAGAGCACCTTCCTATTATGAGAAAGACAATCTGTGAAAGAAACCCAAGAGAAGTTGATATGGAGAAGAGCTAAAGCATCAGAAGAGGAGTCAGGAACTTGTGTGTATGTCTTTGAAACTCTTCTGTCAGTCTGAACAGGGCAAGCTGGGTATAAAATAGAACTAAACACCACTCCATCAGAAAGCAAGGATTGATAGTCTGTGAACAGCTTAAAGGTGCTCAGGTGAAAGCTCTTCATGAGGGCAGGGTTGCTGGTATCACTGAACCACACTGGTGGTGTAGATCAGCTTTTCCTTGCCACATCCTTCCTACTTTCCTGCATGGAAAATGGCCAGCAAAGGGTTAAAACATGCAATGCTTGCAGAGCTCCAGAGCAGCAGTTCAGTTCTTGCCTTGCCTGCAAACAGAGATGCCTTTCTGCTCCTCAGATCCTCCTGATGCCTGTACAATCCACTGTCTGTGCCTTCCATTGCTCAGGGAGCTGCAGTAGCTGAGCAGCTCCAGGACTGGTGTCAGATTGTTGTAGCTCTTTGTTGGTTTGGCAATCTTTCCGGCTCTCCTGATGGAAAGTAAATAACAATTAAGTACCCCAAATAAGTTCTTAAGGTCTTTCCAGGATCTCAGCCTCCTGGGCACCATTCCCAAGTTCGTGACAGCTACTTGGTAGTAATTTTGTTTTCATGTTAATACACTGATGTTTTGCCTTCTTGGAAAAAACATGGGTGGCTGCTTCAGCCCTCACACTGGGAGAGCAGTAGCCAAGTGAAAGCCCCCAGAAAATCAGGCCCATAAAAGCTTGTTCAGGGCCAGCACCTAGCAGGGTTATGTGGATGGAAATCCCAAACTTGGAGCTGCCCATGCTTTTATTTCTGTAGATTGTTTTCATCCCGCTCATCCCTTCTGGCTGAGCATGGGATTTGCAGACTCAGCAGAATTGCAGTTGTGACTAGACCCATGCAAGGTTCGTTGACCAGGTGAGTAATTTCTTCAGGCCTGGGTAGGTGGATTGCTCTCCCTGGATACCTTCCTCAGACTGTGTGAACCCTCCGTTTTGGTTGAGGAGCTGCTGGTGGGTCAGGAGAACAAGGCTCCCTCCAGGCTTTTGTGTTGAGCTGCCTCTAGGTCCTGTGAGCTAGGAGGACAGGAATCTTCCTAAAATGTTAAGAGCTCTCATGTTTGCTTCTGTGTGCCCTCCAGCAGCTACCAGTGGAGGTAGGGAGGTGTAGAGAAAGGATGTCTGGCAGAGGAGGACAGACATAAGGGAGTTGGAGACCCTGGATTCCTTCTACAGTTACATCCCTCTGCTCCAAGAGCCCTTTCCCTCAAGCCTGGCTGGCAGAGGTGACCCAGCCCTGTCCCACTGGACTGGAGGGGGCATTTGCTGCCTGTCCTACTGGGCACAGTCACTGGCTCTGTCCCAGCCTCTGCATTTCCTCCCATTGTGCTGGAGATTATGGGGGCACAGTCACAACAATGCTGGGTTATCACAGAGCAGCCCGAGTGCTGCAGGGAAGGAGGGTACATGATTAAGTGGCCACAGTAGATTTCCAGGCTATAAATACCCCAAGTGACTCGAAATCACAAGGGCAGAGCTGCACCTCTTTATGTCTCCACTTCCCTACTGTTCTCTGTCCTTTTTTCTTGGAAATTACTTGCAGCCATTTCCTCTCTTCATCTTGCTCCTCCTCACTGAGGGGGCTGTCAGCTCCACAATGAGCATGCCAAAGCTGGCATGTCTCCCCTGGGTTTGCAGTAAGGCTGCAAGGAAGTATTTGTTGGAGCTTCCAGCTGTCTCCCTGTCTGGCCAAGACCCTGCTGTGCAGTGCGAGGCACTCGCTGCCCCACAGCACTTACAAGTCTTGAGGCACAGCAGTGGGGAATTGGGGTCTCATACAGGGACAGTGTCTTCCCATGGTCACAGCAATTTGGGGCCAAAGCCAGGCTCCTCCTCAGTCTCAGCCTGAATCCACTGCAAAGTTGGAAGTTTGATTACTAAGTGTGTTTCTGACAAACTCACTCTTTATCTCGTGACCTTATTTGGGCTCTGATGGGGGTGCCCAAATCAGTGGACTGCTGGGATTTAGATCATGGATCTTTCTCCTCAGGATCTCTGGGTCATCTCTGGACATGTAGGACAAGATTTGCCCAGGAATAAAAGCTCTTTCACACTAGCATGAAACCTAATCAAAGCCAGCAGACATAATTATTGGAGTGAAATCAGGTTAGGTCTAAGGTAGTTTTTTTTTTTCTTGAGAGCAGTCTGTGACCTAAGAGCTCTGCTGATCTCCTAGCTAGAGAGGAGCCCCATTATTGCTGAGTTACCACTGGACAGAACCCCAGACTGCCTTCATCTCAGCTGGCAGAGGAGTCAGCCCAGAGGAGCTCCTCTTCTTTAGCTCTGCAGATGTGTTTGAGGAGTCTCTGTCCCTCTGAGCCCCCATTCCTTCAGCAGCAGTGGAGCTTTCCCATGCAGGGCCCTGTTTGCATTTGAAATCACCATGACAGCCCAGCCAGCCCTGGCCCCCACATCTCCATAGAGAGGACACATCCCAGCTGGACTGGCCCCACGGGTGTTGGACAGATACACAGCACCCACGTGGCCTCCAGCATGGCTGGTGGTGGAGAGGAGTCTCCCACAGGATATCTGAGCACATCCTGCAGGGAGCAGCTCCAGCTGGGTCCCGTGTGGAGCAGGATATCCTACTTGTCTGGCACAGACAGACCCGTGGCCATCTGAGGTTGTTGGCTGTTGGGAGCTGACATCCTGGAGTGGTGAGTCAGCCTGGGCTCTGGCACAGAGCAAGCCTGGGGGGACCTCCCCTCCCTGCCCAGGAGACAGCCTTCCACAGGGACCTTGACCAAAAATACCAGCGAGCTGGAACCAGCGGATGGATGCAGGGTGAAGAGTTTGCTGTATTTAGATGTTTTTCCTGGAGCAGAAGACTCACAAAATGAGAAAGATAAGAGTTGCCTGGATGTTTTTGCCTCACTGCTGCACTGCCACCTTGTTGCATCTCTCCCCTCACAGCTGCTGTCACCTTGGCAGCCTTGGCTTTCTCTGCTCTTGAGCATCCAATCTGTCCTCCTCCCTGCTTGTTTGATCCCTTTTCTGAGGAGTCAATCTCCTACAAGAGAGGGCCCTGTGTTTGCTACCCTGTGTTTTTTCACAACCCTTTTTCTTTTAGAGATGTGAAATGGTTCTGCAGAAGTGTGTGTTGAAGGACAGAGTTTGGCAGATCTTTGCACAGCAGATGGGAAGGAGGCTGAATACAAATTTTACAGGAAGGTTCAAAATCCATACAGGGAAATTATTTATTTCAGTAACATCTCTACTGCATTAGGAGTTATCCCTAACTGTGGGAGATAAATACCCAATACCCAGTCAACCATTTCTGTTGCAGCAGGAGTCTCATATTAGGACTGATCTTCCAAGACTGATTTTTTTCTCTGTTGATCATCCCCTTTGGAAGGCACTAGGAAGCCATGACTCAGTAAGCATCATTTTTAGTAAGGCTGATTTAAGGTAGTATCTGCCTGATTGGTTTGGTTTGTGTTGGGCTTTGATTGTTTCTGTGGTTGTTTTATGGTCTTTTGATTTGTTCTGACATTTTGGGGTCAGTTGCCCCTGGGTTCAGAAGCGGGTCTGTGGTCACAGCCTTGCTCAAGGCTGGATTAATACATATTTATAAATAAAGAGCCACTAATGGAAGCTGTAGGCACCCAGCAATACAAAGCACTGTTCCCTGCTCCATCACTGCATCTCACATGGCTGTGATTAGCTCGACTGATCAGGTTTCCATTTGCTTTTCACCTGTGAGACCGGAGAATCCAGCCTATAGAAGTCTAATAATACACCCCCAAATAATTCAGCTTTTAAATAGATAGATAGATAGATAGATAGATAGATAGATAGATAGATAGATAGATAGACAAACAAACCACAAACATGTAGCACAGAACAGTTTCTGAAGGACAAACTTCAGGAAGGTCTGAAGAGCTAAGTAAGTCCTGCACTGTGCCCAAAGGATCATCCAAGTCAGGAATGATCACAAGCCATGAACCAAGTGTTCTGTCCCCTGGCCTTGGAACACTAGAAGAGTTTGTGATAAAAAGACACACTTGGAAAAGGTTAATTTGAGCTGGTTTATTAGTCCCAAGGAGTGGATTTGGTTTCAGCATACATTTCCACATCTCCCCCAGTTCCTTTGCTTTGTGAGAGGGTTGAAGAAAGTGACAAAATGTGCATGCACCCAGTGGACACTGCCACTGGCTGCATCAGGGTTGATACCAGCGTGGTTCTCACACAGGGTAAGCACAGCTGGAGCACAGCTGGAGCAGATGCCATGAACTGTCTGTGCTTGGTTTGGGCCTGTACCAGCTCAGCTCCTGCTCGTCAGCAAACCCCGAATCAGTGCAGGCATCAGGCCAGGGTTCCAGCTCTGAAATGCTTCAGCATCTCTGTGGCTGCTGTGACAACCCTCCTGCAAAAACTAAGAGCTTTTAAAAATAGATCGGAGGTGGGGAGCAGAGAGAGGAAGGAAAGGGGAAGAGCAGTTGAAAGGAAAACTGTAGGTCATTAAAGTTGTCATTAAAAAAAAAAAGGAAAAGGTTGAAACATCTGCTGGAATAGTGAGCAAGTTTTTACTGGGACTCAGCAGTTTGTTGGCAGTTCAGGTTTTGGCCATAACTGCTCACCAGGGTTACTGTTAAGAATTCCTAAGTGCTAGAGAGGGCTTTCCCTGCCAGTGCAAATACAAGGCTCCTCCAGAAGATCCCATCAGGTTCTTGCAGTACTTACATGTTGGCAGAATTGAGTTTTGTTGCTCTGTGAGGGCAAACCCAGATGAAATGAGGATGCCAAACTGAACAAACATCTTACCTTGTGGTCCTTCTTTGTCTGATGATGCTCAACCTTTAGAGAGCCCTTTTTCTACCTGCTCCAGGACAGCCCAGTAAGAGGTGTAACAGAGCAGGGTGGTGTTTCATAGAGTGCCCGCTGTCTTCCTGTATGAAAACTACAAAAAACAGTGGTAGAACAGAGCTGTGAGATTGATTCTCTGCTCCCCCTGGGCCAGTGCAGAAGTGTTTCGTGGCATTGTTTGCCTCAAGCCTTTTTCAGTTTAGCTTTAACAGTCTGCTGGAATAGTAGCAATGAAATATGAAGCTGAAAGCACACACTTCACTTCTGCTTTGCTGCCAAAACAAAGAGTTGTTCCCAGGTTCCTTCCAGAGCTCTGTGAAGTGGCAGCAGCATTTCAGCCTCCTTGGGCTGACCGTTTTCTCTCTACGCTTGGAGGCTGAGCTGCAAATGTACCACAGGCACACAGAAAATTCCATGTAGCCACCTGTCACACCTGACTCCTGCAGATAAGAGAGATCTACTTTCTCTGTGGCAATGCTTTTGAGGGACAGGGGACCCACCAGAGTCACCCTAGGGCAGCAGGTGCTGAGACCACAGAGACTTCACTATAAACCCCCATTATTAAAGAGGGCAATGATCAGTACATCCTGAAAAATCAAGTTGAGACCCAAAAATGGATGCAACCAACATAACCCTTTCTTTGAGATGCTAGATCTTGGATAGCAATTGATGCACCATCCCAAACCAAACTAAAATCAGGAGCCCCATCAATGAGTTCCCCCAAAGAGCTGAAGTTGCAAGTGCTGTCAGGACAGAGTCTGACCTGATGCATGGACTTACTCAGTGGAAGCTGCTGGGTAATTGCCATGAGAAAAGTTGAGCTATTTGAACATCCAGTTTAAAGAGCTTGACCTGTCTCTTCAAGAGTAACAGCTACTGTCCCAGAAGGACCTGTGGGTTGTTGTTATTGGGTGTTTTAAAGGAATCTCACTAGGTAATTTTGTTCCATTATGTTTTTTTCATAGACCAGGCACTGTAAGTGGATTGAATTAAATGTTTGCTACTAGGATAATTGCAGTTCTTAAGAAGTAGGCTGTATTGTTACATGCTGTCTCCTAAGCTTGATTTCCTCTAAATTAATCTCTAGTACTTCATAAATTGTACCATTAATGGCTTTTGGGAACTTTTGTATGAATCATATGTCTTTTTTTTTTTTCCCAAGGATCTTTACATGAATAATTTTGTGGCTTTTATTTTTCTGGATAACGATTACAAATGTATGCCCCTCTGTCCAATCTCTGTCTCTTAGCTTAAACACTATGAGTTTGCTGTAAACAAACACGACTGGGTAACACCTGCTTCATGTCATACTCTGATTTCTTCTTGGAAGGACTTCACCCAGGCTTTGGTAAAATTACAAGTGCTCCAGATGTGTGTCCTGCTGTCAGCTGGCTTAGTGAAATCATTGTTTATTGATAGGTTCCCAAGAGTCAGATAGTTCCCAGTCTGCCAAGAAAGACATGCTGGCTGCACTGAAATCCAGGCAGGAGGCTTTGGAAGAGACCCTGCGCCAGCGCTTGGAAGAGCTGAAGAAGCTGTGTCTCCGAGAAGCGGTAGGCAATGGCTGCTCACAGCCTGGCGTGCTCTGGGGCTGGCTTTGCTCTGCCCTGCTCCTTGGTGGGAGGTGCTGGGGAGGCAGCAGCAGAGATTCCTTCCATAGCCAACTCTTAAAAGACCCAGTGTACAAAGGCCTGGGGGGCTCTGGTTGTTTCTACTCCAGATTGCAATGTCATGGGACATTGCCCCCCAGAGAAGGGGACTCTGTGCCAGCTGGGTATCCAGTTGGCTTGGGACTAGGAGGGTGCTCAGCATCCACATCTGCTGGTGGAAATTGTGTTTAAAATGCATTCGGTGGTCTTCTTACTGACTTTGGTGGGAATATGCAGCTTCCTCAATGGCATAGGAAGGCTTTTCTGTGCACTGGTAATCACGTCTCAAATGCTTTTAACTTTGTTAGCAGAAAAAAACCCTCCTGGGCCGATAACTCTTTCTTCTTGGAGCAGGCCTGACCTTACGTATTTTTCTTCTCCCAGCACATTCTTATGTAGAGCACACAAGGTCTCACCTGCTCCACGTACACTCCTCTCATCCAACAACCTCTGGCACTACTGGAGAGAGATGGTGGCATGGTGGCAGACCTTATGAAGGGGAACCACAGTAATCACGGCTAGGACGTGCAGGACAGCTCAGGAACATCATCTCATAACCTTCCCACTCACTTCCCAGCTCATTCTTGGAGTACACAGGAGGCCAGTTTAGAGATCAGTTAATGTTTGGGGAAATCACAGCCCTGCTGCAGCTGTGAGTGGAGATTAGCAGCAGTGTACACTTGGGTCATTCAGCAATTCCCCTTTGTTTATCCCGACTGAAAATCTGAATTTAACAACAAATCACCATGTGTAACACAACAGGAAACTGGCTGCAGACAGTGGCACTGGGATCTGCCAGTTGTTGCTAAGTATTTGATGTGTATCTCACCCTTGACAAAAACGGGGGAAATAGGTCACTGATTCAGCCCTCGTGGTGCTTTGTTTCAAGTAGTCTATAGTTTTAACAACAACAACAAAAAGTTGTGGAAAATACCTCTCAACAAAGAGAAACAGCAGAAATCTCTGCTGCCTCAGCTCTTGACTTTCAGCAGACAGCTTGTGCTGATAAAGGTCTCACGACCAGCTCCAGTCTCCCAAGTCCATCGAGTATGGAGCTCAGGCCACCTGCAGGAATCAGTCCTGTGCTCTTCCTGGGCTGATGGACAAGGTCTGGAGGGCTCTACTCATCCAGGAATTTACCACCCTAAGCTAACACTGCCTGACTGCCAGTCACTGATGCCTTGCAGCAGCACCACATGCAGGGGAAGGTAGATGTGCCTATGCCCCAGCTGCAGGAGCTCACAGCCCAGCACCTTCTCTTTAACCCCAGCCCAGCCTGGTGCAGCCTCAGGGATGCAGGAAAAAGCTCCTGCTAGGATGAGGAGCTGGTGGAAAGGAGGGATGTCTCAGTGTGCCACAGCAAGGCTGGCCAGATCCCATCTGTCAGCACTTTAAGAGCTGGTAGAAAGTGTTTGTGCTTTCTGTAGATGATCTGAGAGAGGCAGTTGATGGACACTTAGAATCTGACCCCATTTTGCAACCCTACAGCTCATCCATCAGCAGCCTGTATTTGGAACCATTTCCTCTCAGGCTGCCCTTTAGTCCTTCCTGCTTTGCCAAGGGATTGGCCAAAACAGAGGGAGGAAGCAGCAAACCAGGAGGTAAAAAAGGGTTAAAAGTAGGGGCATAATCAAATAAGCATGGCCAGAGCCATTCATAACAGTGGCATCAGGTTACTTTGGGCCATCACTACTCCAGTTACTTATTAATTTAGATTACATTTCAGGACTGTGCCTGTGAATACTTTTCAGCTTATGGAGGCAGTAGCCCACACTAATTTTGTTCTGCTCCAATCTTGGGGCATTTTACAGAAGATATTAACTCTTTCCCCACTGCCCTGGTTCACATTCAGTTATAAAGAAAGTTATCTTTCCCTTGGGAAAGGATATGAGAATCTGTGGCTTGATGCAGTGCTTGGAGCCACATCTCACTGCAAGGAACACATTTTGGAAGAAAAGCTGAAATAACCCCATGGAGCTAAAGGGGCAACACAGAACAGGACTCTGGCACACTGCAGCAGTGCCTCCCACAATAGGGAGCTGTGCTGCAAACCCATCTTGCTGGGAACTGCTTAAAGGAAAGATTTGAAAAGGCCTGGTCCTTGTTTCCTAGTGACCTGAAAAGAGTAGAAAGAAAAACCCCTTTAGGGAGTGGGGGAGAGGCCAGAGCAGGCAGGGGCCCGAGCTGCACACTCACATTAAGGTCATCTGCTGTTCTTTGGGATTCAGATGATTTAGGTTACTCTGCCAGCTGGATCCTCTCAAGGCTGATGCTAAGGAACACAAAAGCCTTTTGTCCTTCATGGGGAGACTTTAGAGTACAAGGAGTGGGGCTGTGCTTGTAGTGAGGCTCCTGCCTTTTTCTGTAGGCATTTGAATGCCTCCAGTTCAGATATGTGTGGCTGTATTGTGTAGTCCAGGGGAAAAAACCCACAGCATTACCATCAGCAGTCAGTGATGCTCACTGCTTCCTGTGCTCCAGTTATTTCACAGTTCTGTGGTTTTGCTTCAGATTTGGAAGAAATCTTGTCAAATAACCCCATCAGTCTGACAAAGCATCATCTAATATTGCTCCAAAGCTGCCCTTGACATCACTGGAGTTTGGAAGGGGCTCTGATGCATGAAGTGTTATCAGACAGGTAATGAGGTACCAGGCACTGCTTTTAGTGACCATTTTCACTGCATTCCTCTCAGACACATCATGAATCAGGTGGGAATGTTTTTCTCTGCGGGTTGTAACCTGCACAGCTGTTGCCAGTGAGACTTTCTGACTCAGCATCCTGACCTGCATGACCTGCATCCTGCACGAGGCTCTCAGATTTGCTCACCCCCCTCAGAAGCAGCTCAGCACACGGAAACTCTTCTTTCCTGCTCACCCAGTAGAGAGATGAAAGCCCTTGTGCTGCAGTCTGCTCAGCCTCAGGCCCCAACGCCCTAGGGATGGGCACCAACTACAGACCTACCCTGGGCAGGCAACAAAACTTTGTATTCATACCCAGGTTAAAGAAAAGCTCCCCACCCTCAGTGCCAAGTTCTGGGCTGAGTTTTTAGTGCTGGGTGCTCTCCTGTATGTTCATCAGCTGGCTGAATTGGATGTGTGGTTAATGAATGCCTGTCATTTGACAGACCCAGTTGAAGAGTGGTGGTGTGCTTTGCTCTGCTGCAGGATTTCCCAGATGACTTAACAGTATTTTCTGCTTGCAGGAGCTCACAGGAAAGCTGCCACGAGAATACCCCCTGGATCCTGGGGAGGAGCCACCTATTGTAAGGAGAAGAATAGGAACTGCCTTTAAACTGGATGAGCAGAAAATCCTGCCTAAGGGAGAGGTGAGGCTGTGCCCTTCCCTTCTTCTCCATGTCCCACCTTGGGTCTCTCAGATGACATGATAGTCCAAGTGCTCTGGTGACCACATGCAGTGACTTGTGTGCCCATCAGGACATGCAGTGACTTGAGAGCCCATCAGGAGCCCCTTGAGCCATCTGAGCCCTGCTGCTGCCCTGTGTTGTCAGCACAAACAGCCACTGGCTCTTGCTGCAGTAGCAATCTGAATTCAGAGCTCCCCTGCCCACAGAGAGGAGCATCACAAATATCCATCTTCACCCTGCAATAGCAAGATGAAAGCTTGCTGCTCCCCAGTCCTTAAACAAAAGAGCCTTCATCCCTACCTATGGGGAGCTGGAATTATGTTTTCCTAAGTTTGCCAGGGAGTGTTTGTTCTCTTCCCTTGCTCCCACAGTGTGCTGGGTCAGTGCCCTGAACCGTGGCTGTGAAAACAGGCCTGCAGCAGCTGTAAGGCGGGCCCGGATTCACAGAAAAGCTATTGTCTGAAGAGACACATTTGTCTCAAGACACTTGTGTAGATCCCAGTCTTGAGTTTCCTTTTTATTTTTGTAAGAGGAGAGACTGAAGCTGGGGTGACCGTGTGGTTTAAGGCTCAGTTCAGCCCGGGAATTAACTGTTTGGCGTTTTGTTGGCATTTTCTTTCTGCTGAAAAAATAAACAGCTGGAGATCTTTAGTTTTGTTCTCAATGAAGCCTGGGAGAGGAATTCCACTAAAGTCAAATATTCATGAACTAGCACATTTAATTAAGCTTTTCAAAGGGAAACAAGGATTAGCTGAGCTACTCCTAAACCCCCTGCAGTCTGCTGGCTGCTCAGTTATAACCTGATCTCCAGCTTTTGGGGCCAGCAGGTGAAGAATCTCCTTACTCCAGTGGCAAGGTTAGGTGAGGAGAGCATGAAGGTAAAGCAGCTCCTCCCCACTGCAGGCATGGTGCCTTTTGGCATCAGCAGTCCAAACACGCTGACTCACCTTTCCTCTACCTCCCTTTTCATCTGTCAAACTTTTAAGACTGTGTTGAAAACCATAAATATCTGTTCTCGAAGAATGATGTTGGGCTGTGTTTATTTAGCTGCCAGTTTGAGAGCATTTAGAGAGGTCAGGGATGATTTTAATCTGCTTTTCAGCAAGCGTGAACACTAGAAACTCAAAAGGTGAAACACTCCCTCAGTCATGTGAATTCAGGACTGATATTGACAACTGTGACAAGGAGCTGAAGCAATCTGAAGGCAGACAATAGCCCTCATTTTCTGAGGCTTTGTTTATAGGGGCTTCACTGGAAGAAAATAGACTATTATGGCCATGAGGAAAATTAAATGTTTTTTTCTAAGATATACTGAATGATTTAGAACTGGATCTGTGAAGGTCTGAAATGAGAGTTCACATCAAACACATTGTATGTGACTTGCAGGGAAGGGTCTTATTGTATTTCTTAATAATCATCTCTACCTGATCTGTAATTCTTAACCCTGGGAAGGATTTTACCAGAAGATGGTGAATCAGGTTCCAGGCCTTAAAACTATGTGGTGTTAAATTCCCTTTTAATAAGTTTGGCACTGGCAGAGCTTACAAACTCTTCAAAGCAAAAGGGATCTGTTGAAGAGATGGGGAGTGGGTTCAGTCTTCAGTGAAGTGAAGGAAATGATAATTGCAGTTTTAAGGCAATGCTGACTCAGCACTGACGGTGAAGGGATTTTTTGTTTAAGCCAGAAGCCTAAAATAAAAACTTCAGAGAACGACTTGAGTGTGATTAATTCCCCCAGCATCAGCTCTTGCAGCATATGCTGCTGCTAAACAAAGAGAAAGGGTTCGAATTGGTGTCACGGGGATCTCCGTGGATTGATGGCTGTGGGTGCTTGTCAGCTCAACTCCAGCTCTCACCCTTCACTAAAAGTAAGAAAGCTTGTTCTTTATTCCCTAATTTTCAATGTGCCATGTTCCCCTTTTGAGCAAACTTAACACCAAAAACTCCATCGAGCTGAGGAGAGTAGCCAGATCTGTTTCAGAATGGCAAGTACCTGTGAAGCTCAGAGCCTGGGGTCCCAGTGCAGACCAGGAAGCTGTGTATCAGCCTCTGCCTTGGCATAGATTGGTCTGAATCCCTTGACTTTGGAGGATAACTGAAAATCAGTAGGTAGCTTCCAGGGTGCACCAGGTTGCATGTGAAACCTCAGCTGAGACCTTGCAAGGGCTGATGTTGGAGATACTGGTCTTTTTTAGCATACACAAAGCTTTGAGCGAGCTTGTTCCACACTGCTCGCTCTGGAATCCCCCTCCTGGCTTGTAACTCAAGGAGGTGATTTTTCTGCTGCAATCAGTTGCAGCAGCCCATAATTACTCCAGCTCAAACTCTCCCCTGGATTTTGATTGTCATACACCAGGAATTAATTTAGCCTATCTTTGGCTTCTTTACTCCAGAGACTTTGGTGGGTGCCAAGCAAACCTATAAAGGAAGTGAAAGCTGTAGCTTCACATCAATACATAGCTCTGATATCAAATAAGGAGATAGGAAAGAGGGAGCAGCAGGGAGGCAGGTGTTACCCAGAGATGGGTGTAAGAGGATGAATGTGTGAGCAGCAGAGCACTGTTCAACTAGGCCATCCAGCACAGCAGGGTTAGGGCTGGAGCACATATGTCCTCCTTGTGTGGGTCTCCCCACCAGCTGTGCTCCCTGGCACTCCCGTGAGCAGGTAAGGTGAGCTGGGTGTGCTCAGGGAGGACCTGAGGTGAGAGGAGCCTCCCCATAGCTGGGCCAGGAGGGTTTGATGGTAAGCAGAATCTGCTTTCCTCTCCCCAGGAGGCAGAGCTGGAGCGCCTGGAGAGGGAGTTTGCCATTCAGTCCCAGATCACGGAGGCTGCCCGGCGCCTGGCCAGCGACCCCAACGTCAGCAAGAAGCTGAAGAAGCAGAGGAAGACATCCTACCTGAACGCCCTGAAGAAGCTGCAGGAGATTGAAAACGCCATCAACGAGTATCGCATCAAATCGGGGAAGAAGCCAACCCAGAGAGCCTCCCTGATCATAGATGGTAAGTGGTAACCGTGGCATCACAGGAGGCTTTCCGGAGGGCAGCGAGCAAAGTTCTTGCCATGAGACACAGATTTTCTGGAGGATGGGTGGGTGCTGGCAGCCAGGCTGTCCCCTCCTGTCCCAGCTGTCAGATGGGTGTTGGGGCCATGCCTAGGGCTGTGCTGGTTCTCAGCACAGGCAGTGGTGTCACACTGTAGGTGACAATTGTGTCAGGACATTTGACTGTCACTCCTTTGGTCACCTATGAAACTGCTCTGTGAGCATCTCCTCTGGACAGGGGCTGTACAAATGTAATCAGTGTTAGCAGGCTGGGGTGAGCTCTCTAACTGAAAGGCATCTGTAAAATCAAAGTGGTAGCAGAGTAGCTGCATTTTTTTTTCCTTTTTCTTTTTTCTTTTTTCCAGTGTAATTCTCAGGGCTCTTTATGGTTTACTGGGCTGTTGATTGGTTTTTCGTGAAATCCATTAACTTTCTGCTGTGGTTCTTTCTCCCTTGCTGATTCTGCCCTTTGACATGTAGAGCTTTTCTCTCTGCCTTTGTAGCAGGAACTGAGATTAGAGCTGCTGTATTTGTGACCTGGGTACCAAGCTGCACTGCAGTCAGGGATAGCAGACAGCCATGAGGACATGGGGTGGGGGAAGCAGCTCAAGTGTCTGCACACCAAGGATGTGAAAGCTTCTCCTGCCACTACAGAGGATGCTCAGAAAGCTCTGTCCTGAATTACACAAAGCTGGTACCTAGTGTGAGCCTTTAGTTGGCAACAGGATGATCATTTTAAGAAGGTGGAGATCAAACCCAGAGTCCTTAAGGCCCGAGATATAAATCTCACTAATGGCACTAAGCCACTTTGCATCCTCTGGGGATCTCAGCTCTCTGTTGTGACTCAGTCCTAATCCCCATTAATTGAATGAGTTAGCAGCTCCCTGAAAGGCAGTCTGAGCTCTGCCCTCTGAGACTGAGAGTGGGCTGAGTCCGCTGTTTATAGGAATCTTGCCTCTCAGCAATGTGAGGAGGAAAATGTGGGTGTCTGTTTAAGGCTGAGCCAGAGTGATGAAGGTCACAGTGCAGTTCAGCTCTTAGTCACTGCAGCTCTCAGGACCATCTGACCATCTTTATGTTTTCTCCCCTTCAGAAGGAAACATTGCCAGTGAAGACAGCTCCCTGTCGGATGCCCTTGTTCTAGAAGATGGTAGGTTGGCTGCCATATGTTCTAGTGGGCAGGAAGGAAACGGGGAGGGATGTGTGACCTCCTGGTTGACACTCAAAAATGGAGGAACCATGAAGTGTTAATAATCCACTCAAACATCCCAGTAGCAAAAACTACTTGGTTTCTCCTGACTCTATCTTGTAGTCAGACATCAGGCCTGGAGCAGGGAGTATTGCCATGGTTACTGCTCTGAATTCTTTCAAAAGACAGTTCTTGAATGTCCTTTTGTTTTCTCTGTGGTTTCTATTGTTTTAATGCATCACATGCTGTTGATGATTTCCCCAAGTGGGAAGTAAACTGGTGCATTTCTGAGAGTTGGGGCTTCAGGTTTCTCCTGAATGCAGCCATGGGAAGCAGGGTAAAGAAAGAACCTCTGGAGGTGTGATGGTGTCCCCCAGAGTTCTGCTGCTATTATCCCAGTATTGCACAGCCATCCCCCTCTCCCTTCTTGTCTTCACAGAGGATTCTCAGGTCACCAGCACAATATCCCCTCTCCAGTCCCCACACAAAGGACTTCCTCCCCGGCCACCCTTGCACAACAGGCCTCCTCCTCCACAGTCTCTGGAAGGCCTCCGCCAGATGCATTATCACCGCAACGACTACGACAAGTCCCCCATCAAACCCAAGATGTGGAGTGAGTCATCCTTGGATGAACCCTACGAGAAGGTCAAGAAACGCTCCTCACACAGTCATTCCAGGTGAGCCAGCTATCTTCAGCTCCATCACAGAGATACCCTCTGCTTTTAGGAGGGAGCCCTTTCAAAATTTACAGAGCTATCCCTTACTACAGGAGATTTTTAGGTGTTTTGGCCAAGAGGCACGTCAAAAACAGGCTGCAGCCATGTGACTGCTGCTGGGTGTCTCAATGTTACTATAAAAAATATTTAGACAGGAAGGGCAGTGGGTCACCCCAGGGCTTCAACAGGGCTTGGCCTTGACCTCCAGCTACTGCAGAAGCACATGCTCTGGGACAGAGCTCAGAGCAGCAGCTGACCCACCTCCCACTCATCCCCACAAGCTCACGGGCACATGCCTGAGATCCAGAAAGAGGTGTGGGAACCCCTTCCCCAGATGCCTGCCCAGGCACTGAAGCAGGGTGTTTGCTCCCCAGCAGTCACAAGCGGTTCCCCAGCACCGGGAGCTGTGCCGAGGCAGGAGGGAGCAGCTCTCTGCAGAACAGCCCCATCCGGAGCCTCCCCCACTGGAACTCCCAGTCCAGCATGCCATCCACCCCGGATCTACGGCTGCGCAGTCCGCACTACGTCCACTCCACACGGTAGGTGCCCAGCTCCACTCTCACCTTGCCCTGAAACAAGTATCCTTTGCTTTATCCTTCCCCCAGGATATGAACTCATTCCCAGTTCAGGAAAGGACACGAACCAGTCCTGTTCACTCAAGAGGCTCGTGTACTGTTGCCAGGAGGAATCTCTCCTAAACTGAGATCCTAAAATCACTTCAGATAAAAAGGATTCTGCCCTTCATCTGTCCTTCAGAGTAATCAAGCTTCTGCTGTGATGTTTTATCTCAGCAACAGCTTATAGGTGCTTGCAAACCCCAGGCCACTTTTAAAAGGGATGTATTGCTACTGCTAAATTCTGCAGTAAGTTCTTCCATGGATCCAGCTGGAGATAACATGTCATTTCCAGTCTGATGCAAGATGTTGGGTACTGTTAATTCTCTCTGAGATGTAAAATGTTTGCACGCATGTGATCAGAGAGAGCCTGTAGAAAGCAACAGAGGACCCATGTGGCAGTGGAATAAGCCCAGGGCTGACAGAGGAAAGAGCTGAAGTGTGTCAGGGAGGTAATTTGATGTGCATGGCCCAACTTGACTCCAGTTTTCAGCAGGATTTCTACAAACCACTCAGCTTCGTTGCTGTTTGGCTCTCATGGCAAACTCCAGGGATGCTGTGGGAAGCAGATGAGCTGTGTGCTGCTGGGTAGCCTGCCCTAAGGGCCAGTGCTAACACGATTTAGCTCGGCATAAATCAGGAGTCCTGCCAACACATCCGACCCGGGCAGAGGCAATACAAAGCATTAAGGGCCTAGGTTCAGTTTGTTACAAGTTTCTGGCTGGGGGTACCTTTCAGGAGTGCAGTGTTTGTTCAAACTGGAGCTGAGCTGCGTGAGAAAAAGAGCCTGGCACAGTGCTTGAGAAGTGGCCTTGGCTGGGTGGGGCCAGTGGGGTGTTTGAAACAACCATTGCTCGGTCTGTGGCTCATTCGGCAGTGGCAGGACTCGGCCTTGGCCGCCTGTCAGGCGGGTGGGTGACTGGTCGTGGGGTGTTCCTCCTCCTCCAGCAGATGGCTGGAGCTCTCAAACAGCCAGGATGAATAGAGACCACACAGACTTGGCTGTGAATCCAGCCTTGTAAACTTGCAGTGTGGGGAGGTTGCCTGAAGGGCTGTCACCCTCTGACAGTATTGCACATGCTGCCTGTGGCTGGGCCCCAATAAAACCCAGCTGCTTGACAGAGGTGACTTTTTCAATGGCCAGTGGAGAAATTGCTGCATTCTGGGCTAAGTTTGGGCAGTCTGTCTGTATGTCTGTCTTGGCAGCTTGCACCTGTGCAGGGCATTCACAGGCCCCTTGCAAGGGAATCCCACCACCTCTGAAGATTTGCAGAGCTGGAGCGAGGTGAACCTGGTAGCACAGGGACAGTGCTAATTCAAACAGCCCTGTGACAGGCCCACACCAACAGAGCTGGGGCCTGAGGTCCCCTTCAGACTGGGTCTTTCCCAGGGTGTCAGGCTACAGAGGAATAAGGCTGGGTGAGGGTTTAAGTCCCACATGGTACTGCAGACTGAGTGCTACCACTAAGGAGAATGGGGAGGAACAGGAACAAGACCTAACTCACCCCAGACCCTGCAGCAGAGAAGCCGGTTGCTTTGCAGGCAGCAGCCCCACACAGTGCTAGAGGGATCCAGATTTTCAGTGCCCTCAGATTCCCCTGCCAGTGAAGCTGGTGCTGTGTGGAGAAGGGATGGGGAGTGAATCATCCTGGTGACTTAGCAGCCTGGATTTTTTTTTCCTGGTACCTGCAGGTCAGTTGACATCAGCCCAACCAGACTGCACAGCTTAGCTCAGCACTTTAGACACCGGAGCTCCAGTTTGGAGTCACAAGGCAAGCTCCTCGGCTCAGAAAACGAGACAGGGAGCCCCGATTTCTACACCCCAAGGACTCGTAGCAGTAACGGCTCTGACCCCATGGACGACTGCTCCTCCTGCACCAGCCATTCCAGCTCTGAGCACTACTACCCCGCTCAGATGAACCCCAACTACTCCACCCTGGCAGAGGATTCCCCGTCGAAAGCCAGAGAGCGGCAGAGGCAAAGGCACAAATCCGCAGGCAACCTGGTCTCCTCCAATTCGGGGAGCATGCCCAACCTGGCGGCGAGGAACGGCACCGGGCACCACCGCGTCTACCTGCACAGCCAGAGCCAGCCCTCCTCCCAGTACAGGATCAAGGAGTATCCCCTGTACATCGAGGGCAGCTCCACGCCCGTGGTGGTGCGGAGCCTGGAGAACGACCAGGAGGGACACTACAGCGTGAAAGCACAATTCAAAACCTCCAACTCCTACACGGCAGGGGGGATGTTTAAGGAGAACTGGCACGGGGATGAAGTGGACTCGGTCAGGCTTACCCCTTCCCGCTCCCAAATCATAAGGACTCCATCTCTGGGCAGGGAGGGCCACGAGAAGGGCTCGGGCAGGACTGCGGTGTCGGACGAGCTGCGGCTCTGGTACCAGCGCTCCACGGCCTCCCACAAGGAGCACAGCCGCCTGTCGCACACCAGCTCCACCTCCTCGGACAGCAGCTCCCAGTACAGCACATCTTCCCAAAGCACCTTTGTGGCGCACAGCCGGGTCACGAGAATGCCTCAGATGTGCAAAGCAACATCAGGTGAGAGCTGGGCCCGGGCACTGTGCTGTGTGCTCAGGAATCACAGCCTGTCATGACCAGTTGGCAGCATAGAAGAGCTGTGTGTTCAGAGTCCATTCCCAGTTACATCTGTGGGAGGATATGGACCATGGGGCTGGCGGCTCCAAGAAGCAGATTAAAATTTGTTTTTCTTTTCAAGTGTCATTTGGCAGCAACTAAAGAATTTAACAACAGAGAAGGGGATGCTGGGTAGAAATATCCATCATTTTAGCTATCAGTATGTTGGACTTCACCCTGTCCTTCAAAGGGAGGATCAAACTTCTAGGCATAGATTAAATTCAGAGGTATGGACGTGAGGGGGAGGAAAGATTGGTCAGGTGGATTTCTTAGCTGCACCCTCACTAGGGAAAATCCTCCAAGAGCCACTGCCAATGGTACATTTTTAGTGCAGCTTGGTTGTCTTGGTTGAAGATAAGCCTCTGGTGCTGTAATAGTGTCATCAAAGCCAAACCTGTTCAACCTGTTCTCTACACATGCACCAAAAGGTAGTTGCAGCTATCTCCTTTGCACATGAAGCAGTGTGCTTGTCCAGACTCCCACCACTGCCAGCTCAGGTTCCTGGGAACACAGAACATCTCCCACCAGCCCTGGAAGCGGGAGGCTGGGCCTGACAGGCTGAGCTCCTCCAGTTCAGGCCCCATGGAGATGCACAGCTAGCCCGGGCAACAGCAAAACCAGTGAGCTTTCATGCTGGGAGAAGGGTGGTGTTTCCCAGACAGGCTCAGGAGAGTCTGGGTGGTGTGTCCAGCTGGAGGCTGGGCTGACACAAAGCATTCCTGCAGAGCTGAGGGCAAACCCAGCCCGTGCCACACAGCAGTGTCAGCAGTGGGCTGGCTGCTCCTGTGCCCCACTGGGTCACAGCCATCCAGGAACAGGATGAGGTCTGACTCCCAGGCTGTATTTACTCACAGCTGGACACGCTTCTGCTTGTATGACCAGCTGGTGCTTCTGACCCACCCTGACCCTTCTGCCCTCACCTCACTGGTTGTTTTTCTCCACCCTTTGGTTGTTTTTCAGCTGCCTTACCTCACAGCCAGAGGAGTTCGACGCCGTCGAGTGAATTAGCAGCCACGCCGCCGGGCAGTCCCCACCACATTCTGGCATGGCAGACTGGGTGAGTGGCTGTGGCATCAGGGCAGAGGATTCACCTCACTCTGTGCCCACAAGAAAAGCCTCCCTGCACACGAGCAAAGGGAGGGCACAGCTGTGGGGCACCTTGCAGGTGCTCCAGTCTACACCCACACAGAGCCTTTCCAGCCTCTCCTAGCCCAGGAGCTCCAGCTGAGGCTGGCCCAGGCCATCTGCACCCAGGCAGTGCCAGATCCATGGGGAAAGAAGGTTCTTCCTCCTTGGGCAGTCTCCTTCCTCCAGTGTTCCTTATGTCAGAATAGCCCATTTTGTTCTTGGCACCCTTCACACTGGCTGTCCAGACCAAGGAGAGTTTGTTGGGAAGGCAGGGTTAGGTGCCTGCCTTATTTGTGGGTGCAGTGACCAAGGTTTTCTGCAGGGTTCTCCCCAGCAGTGTCTCTAATGACTGTTCTGAGCATCTTTTTTAGCTGCCACTAACTTAAGGTGCTTCACCCAAGCCTGAGTCACTATGTGCAGGTAGCCAGTGCTCAAGTAACTAGTGATTGGGTTCTCTGGCACCTCTTTGTGTGGCAGGGATTTCCAGGAGCAAACAAAAGGCTTTTTTCAGGCTCCCATGGGAATTCTCTAGCAATCTCCTGCCACATGAAATAAAGATCCCTTCCAGATCCCATCTAACTCAGCACATTACAGCTTTTTGCATCTAAATTGAGTTTGGCAAGATCAGCTAGAAAGTTTCAGACTACAGTCCTAAAAATCATGGCCCTGGAGTAGGAAAAGAGGTGTGATCCCCTGAGTTGTGAATTGGGACTGGTAACTGCCAGCATTGCACTGTTCAGCCACTGGAAAATCTCATGCTTTTCAATTTCTTCCACTCACCTGTGACCAAATTTGACCTGTGGTTTTAATCCAGTGCTGCTCGTGACTACACTTTAAAGCAGAGGTGAGGAGAACCATAACCACAGGCCCCTTAGGCCTACTTTGGGTATTAAACTCACATATTTGACATCCAACCTCACATGTCTTTGCATGTGCTTCCAGCTCCATTGCACAAACAGCCAAGGGATGTCAGGATGGGTAAAATGGCAGCTGCCTTTGTACACAGAAATTCCCACTGTTAAGGGCTTGAGTCTGGACTCAAATCTCAGTCTCCATCCCAATCCTAATTGCCCTAAATATTCTCATGATCAGAAGTACTGAGCAGCCAGCTGAGAAATCTGTTTGGAAAAGCCCAACTTGGATTTTCCCATTCAAGATGACTCCTGTAGCTTGTCTCTCATAGCAAAAATGCATCGAGGCAAATTCTCAGCTGGAAAAGTGAAGTTACCTGGATTTACAGCTTAGGCCCTTCACCAAAAACCAGTGCAGAAAGAATGGGGGACAGATCAGCACTGATTCCTGCCCCGTGTGAATACAGCAGGAGCAGAAGTTTGCCACGACACAAATCCCCAGCTGCAGGAGCAGGCAGGACTCAAAAGATTGACAGTTCTCCCCAACACGTTTTTGTGTCACTAACTCCTACTAAAGATGATCCATCATTTTGATTCTCCACTGGATTAATAAGCTCGTAACAATGTCTGTGTCACTTCTTTTCTTTAACATTTCCTCTCTCCTCTTTCCTCCTTTTTTTGCTCTCCTTTGTTCAGAGAAGCAACAGACAACTCACCCACTATGGATGAGTCTCAGTCTCCAACCCACCAAAGTACTGATGAATAGAGGTATAGTAAGGGAACGTTTTCTTCTTTGACCCTTCTGCCTTGCAGCCCCCAACTGTGCTGCCAGGATCCGGCGTCCCGCTGTCCCACGGGAGCTGCCCCTCAGTGGCTGCCTGCTTCTCTGGCCACAGGGCTCCCTTCAGCTCTTGGAAGAGCAGCCTGAAAGCATCTCAAACCCCCTCTGTGCCTTTTCAGCCAGGGCCGTGGCTCTTTGCCCTGTGTGAGTGGCCCCTGGGCCAGCCCACCCTTGGAAGTTGGACGGGCACAGAGAGCAGGTGGCAGTGACAGAGCTGGGCAGAGCTGGGGAGCAGCATGGTGGGGAGATGAGCTCAGGGGGACCTGGATGGAGCTCCCTGCAGCACTCCAGCCCTGGCACTGAGCAGCCCTCTGTCCCCTTCCCCCCACAGAGCGGAGCAGAGGCCGCTGCAGCAGTAAGGGCTGGTGGAACAAGGAGCAGCCCTGGCCCCAGTCCTGTGGGAAGACAGAGGGGGAAGGGTGGAGGGAACAGAAAAAGCCCTCAGAGTATTTGTATTTTAATTAAACTGCTGTCGCTGTCTGACACTCTCATTTGAATCTACAACCATTCACAGCTGGCATCTGTCAAGTATTTCAAGCCCAGCTCTCTAGAGATAACCCATAAACATCCAAAATCCAGCACAGAGCTGGGAGAAAAAAATCTCTTCAACATGCAGATGGTGATGCCCTTGCTCAGGTTCCTCCCAGACACCCATCCCAGGTAGAAAACAGAACAGAGGGAGCAGGAACTGCCAGACTGCATCGGGAGTGAGATCAGTCCTGTGAGGCAGGGAGGGAGCTTAGGAAGGAGTGAGAATCCCACAAGAAACAGAAAGAAAATGTAGCTCCCACTTTTGGTCTCAAAACAATCTCTACTTTGGAAGTTGGTTCAAATCAAAGTGTGAGGGAGAGACATCACTTATGCAGATCCAGCAGTCACTTTAAAATATCAACAAGAGTTTGACCTCAGTGTTCTCCTCTGGCAAGGAGCCCCACAGCCTAAGCCCAGAGTCAACTGTGATTGGAGCTTTGAGAGCAATAGCACAGCAAATTCCCACGAAGTGTCTGCTCTGAGCAAGAGAACAAAAAGCTACACAGCAGAAGCAGCAGCAGCTTGTCAAGATGAGCACTAGGCTGCCTTTGACAAAGCATGCTGCTTTCCACATTGGACCTGGCTCCCTCTCACCAGTTGTTTCCCAGCTCATCCCTGGAAAGCCACGTATCTCTGGGATCGCCAAGTGATGCACAAGCCTCTGCCCAGAGCAGAAGTGCTACAGGGAAGCACGACCACCCTCCTTCCACATTCCCATTGGGTAGTGCCATCTGTGACAGGGCTTCTCTGAGGACTTGCTCCCTGAAGAGCACCCTGCTGAAAAAAAATCTCTTCACCCCAGTTTACTACTGGTCAGGAAACCAAGACAGGGCCCCTCAGGCAGGGCAGAGCTGCTGCTGCTGCAGCACCCCCAGGGGAGAGGCCACACACAAAGTGGAGGAGTTGTGGGATCACTTGTGATGAGATGCACACAGCTGGTGGGGTCAGCCATGGATGGGCTCTCACCCACCAGCAGCTGCTCTGCTCCTGGCCAGCAGGTTGAAAACACAACAGCTTCACCTCTGGCTGTTCAGGCATCAGCTGCACTCCAGGGAGGCCCCTGGAGCTCAGCTTCCTCTGCCTCCTCACACCAGGCAGGTCACTGGGGTCAACAGGGCTGCTGGGCAGGAGCAAACTGGGTCAAAGCAGGGTCCTGCATGCTGAGCCCACCCAATCCTCTGCTCTGGGAGTCCCTGCAGAGCACAGAGGGGTCTGTGAATACCCTGCATTGCTTCCTTCCCACCTGTAGTATGGTGTTTAATGCCCATGGTTGAACCTCCCAGGAGCCCCCATCGTCCTAACAACGTTTCCTTTCCCCTGCAGGAGCTACAACGATAGCTGTTTCCTGGAGTCTCCCCTCTATCCAGAATTAGCAGATGTCCAGTGGTATGGACAGGAAAAAGCCAAGCCTGGGACTCTAGTGTGAACCCCTGACCTCAAGATAATCACATCAATGCCATTCTGAGATCACCTCACTGCCTCTCATTTGCCTTACCCAGATGCACTGTCACCCAGCACCAGCTTCAGCTCTAAGCACTTTTCTCATGATGCAATTCAAGGCGCCATCCACAGAACACCGGCCCTGTCAGGGACAGCCCGCAGCACATCCCACTGCCACACTGCTGCACAGCCCTCCACAGCCAGACTGGTGCACAGCCCTCCCACAGCCAGCCAGACTGGTGCACAGCCCTCCATGGACAGCCAGACTGGTGCACAGCCCTCCATGGACAGACAGACTGGGGCACAGCCCTCGCACACCCACAGATCAGCAGCCATCTTACTAGTCACTCAGCAAGTTAACAATCAGTTTTCCTTGGAAGCAACAGAAGATTTTGAAGGCTGCATCAATTTTTCTGCTCCCTGGCAGGTGACAGCTGTGAGATTTCCATGACCTGTGATCTGAAGACAACAGAGCATTAATTTTAAGGAGGGGAGGGGCAAAATGGGACAGAGGCTGAGAAATGGGTATCATGGTCCTGAGCCAGTACAACCCCTTCACTGCAGATATGTGCCAGTCTCACAGTCAGATCTGCACTGCCAGAGGTCGGTGCATGCCCACAGGCAGGATGGGTTTGCTCAGCAGTTCAGCACCAAGAACATCTCTGTTACAGCTCCACAGCAGCCACAACCTCCTGTGAACCAGCAGTTCCTTCCTCACCTTGAGCCCACCACGTGCAGGTGACATGACCCCGTATGCTGAAGACACGCTGGGGCCTGGGCTGGTGTCACAGCACCGTTGCCTATGAGCTACTGCTAAACTGGACATGTGAGGTTCACAGAGGCAGTACCTGAAGCAGAGGTGGGTACTGGCACAGCATCTCCGTGGCTGGCACCAAGACCTAGAGAGGCTGGGATGGAGCTGGTTGTCCTTTCGTACTCTGATGAGGATAAAAATTGCCAAAAAGAACCTGTCTTCAGATACAGCCAGTAAATTGCCATTCCTGCACGAAGCATTAGCAGGACACGACAGGGCAAGCACATGGCAGTCTGACTGGCACAGTGCAGCTTCATCTTCCTCCATTAGCATCCATGGCAAAGGGCCTGGCACCCGACGTGTGGCTGTGTGGGAGAACTGGTCTGTCAGGAGCACAGCAGGAGCTGAACAGCCAGCAGGAGAGCGGGCAGAGCTCCCCTGCCAGAGGGGGCTGAACAGCAGCAGCAGAGCTGGCAGAAGCTGAACAGCCAGCAGCAGAGAGGGCAGAGCTCCTGCTGCCAAAGGGGGCTGAAGAGCCAGCAGCAGAGCGGGCAGGGCTCCTGCTGCTGCCAGTACCAACCATGCAAGAGCTGTCGGCAGGAGCTGCAGTTGACAGACTGCTGGGCAGTGCTTCACACACCTCAAGCCATGGAACTTCCAGAGGGATGCTGTCAGGAGGCCGTGCACACCCCGGGCGGCTGCTGGAGCTGGCACATCTGGCCTCACTGCGGTGCTACGCTGTTTTTATTGCCACGAGATGGGGGCGGGCACCCGGCCTCCCCCCGTCTGTGCGTGCAAACGATTTCCTATGGGAAAGGCATTAAAGGAATGGCTGGAGGGGGGTAGCTGGAAAAGCAGAAACTGGAGTTAGCTTCAGGAAAGGATGAGGACGATGCGCGAGCGTGTGCGCGATCCCAGCGTAACAGCAGCGGCTCCCGGACACAACAGGGCAAAACGGTGACAGTTACACACTGCTACCTGGGGGCAGGGGGGGCTGCCACACCCCTTGGGATTGAGATTGCTGGAAAACTGCATCCCAGGCTTCTAAGAGAATGGGGCTCTTCAGAACAGGGCAGGGGAGGAGGGTGGGTGTCTGAAAGAGTAACAGTCTCCCAAGAAAACCTCTTCACAGCACCCATAGGAAGAGTTGGCTCCGGGACTCTCTGCTCACCCCAGGGGTGCTGGGCTGCAAAGGCTGCTGCTCACCCAGGGAAATCCACAGCAGGGCCAGGAAGAAACTCTTCTGTTCACACGTGAAGCATAAATGAATTAGCCCTCTGAAAATAGAAAGGCACCTACTTTGTAGTGGGGAGGAGTTTTGAGCGGCAGCACCAGCCCCTGGCTTCTGCTGCTCCTCCAAGGGGCACTGGGGGGGCACAGCCCCCTCTGGCAGTGACCCACTGCTGGAGGGGCAGGGAGAGCAGGGAGGTGACACCTTGACCTGGGCGTGCAAAGTGCTGGTTTCACCATCTCTTTGTGCTTGGGGGTCTTTAACGTGGGAATTAGTTCAATCTCCTAATTGGATTTGTAGCTGGATGCGAGATAGCACCGATTAGTGACATTTACTGATAAGATTCAGTAGCTAAAGTGATTAAAAGGACCAAATTCAGCAGCAGCGAGTAATTTAGCCCATGGATTTTTTAGGGGCTCTGAGCAACTGTCTGTTTTCTTTTTAATTTCCCTGGTAAGTGGTTTCAGGTTGGTTGGTTTGTTATTTTTTTACTGTGTACCTTCTTTTAATTAAAAAGAATTCAACAACAGTGGCACTATGAGGCCTCTGGGCACTACAAGAAACATTAATTCCTCCAAGAGCACATCTGCAGTTTTGCAGCAAAGGTGAAAAGGTGGCAGCCCTGAAACTAGAGGTGGGGAGGGAAGAAATAAATGACTAAAGAAAGGTCAGCCTGGATGGCAAACAGGCTGGAATGGAGAAGGAGCTTCCCAGAAATGGATTGAGTTCTGCTTTGTGTTCTGCTTTTCTGGTCTGCAGTCAAGGCACACGGGAGCAGCCAGTCTGGTGGTAAAGACAGATTAAGTAAAACAGGTTTTACTGTTTAGCTCAATTCAATTAAACACAAATGTACATAAAATGTTAATCGTGTGGGATTAACAGACTGAAGTATAAACACGGAGGGGTATCTACCTACATAGCTGTTCTGTACAAGCACTTGACTACCAACCTAACCCCTTCTGGACTTCTTTTTTATTATGATTATTATGATTTTCTTTTTCAAGGCTCCATCTGACAAAGCCACCACCACGTTCTTCGTCTACGCGGCTGGCGCCGCCCCTGCCCGGGCAGGAGCCGGGGGGTGCAGGTGCCAGGCTGTGCTGGGAGGCAGGGCTGAGTTGGGAATGAGAACTGTCTGCAGTCGAGTGTTGAAAATGTTGAACCAGTCCAATTTGTTTTCACTCTGTACTAGTTTTAGTTTCAGGCATAGCCGATCCCCATTC